>PVHT020000254.1:973926-1233386 GCA_004024745.2 Catagonus wagneri | reverse complement strand
TATATATATATATATATATATATATATATATATACATACACACACACACACACACACACATACACACACACACACATATATACACACACACATATATATGTACATATATATATATATAAATGGTATTTTTTTCTGATTTTAGAACAAAGAACCCCATTTTTTTTTTTTTTGCATCAGACCTTGCAAATTCTATAGTCAGCTCTGCCTGCACGGAATGTTTTTCCCCTGTCCCCAGCTTCATAAAACTGACTCCTTTGTGTAATTCATGTCTTTAATAAAATATCAGCTTCTGGAGTTCCCCCTGTGACTCAGTGGTTAACGAACCTGACTAGGATCAATGAGGATGCAGGTTCGATCCCTGGCCTTGCTCAGTGGGTGTAAGGATCTGGCATTGCCAGGAGCTGTGATGTAGAAAACAGATCCCATGTGGCTGTGGCTGTGGCTGGTGGCTACAGCTCCAGTTCGACCCCTAGCCCACAAACCTCCATGTGTCACGGGTACAGGCCTAAAAAGACAAAAAAAAAAAAAAATCAGCTTCTTTGAGAAACCACTCCTCACCTACCAACCTAAATTACTCCCCAGGTACTTTCTAGTGAACTATCCAATCTCAGTACTCTGCATACAGTCATGAAGGAATGTGTTTACATTTCTAGCTGTAGGAACAGAACTTTGGCTTTCCCGTTACTCACTTACCTTTAGAGCTGAACAGTGACTGACATTTCTTAGGCATTCAATAAACATTTGGGAAATGAGTGAATTAATCTTTATCCAATTTAAAATAAACATTTTTAAAATTATAGTACAATAAAAAAATACTGTCATATTTTAAATGTTTTCTCTATTTAAAAAACTTAGGCAAAAAAAAAGTCAATTCTGAACCACAGAGAACCACAGTGGAATTTGGTGACATTCAGTTTTCAGCATATTTTATACAGTATGGCTATAAAAATAATGGTGTTGCAATAATACTTTCATACTGTCAGTATATTACATATTTTAAAAGAAACCTTCCTTTCCAAATAATCTATCATATAAATTCTCCCTATAAATGACCAGCTATATGGTTCAGGAAACTAATATGTCCCGCTTTTTTTTTAACTTCATTTTCAAATGATTTTCTTCTAAAACATCTGGAATAAAAAAGGCTGGCGGGCTTCATCTTGTATGTAATGCTACAGGATAGGAAATAGTTCCCTGAAATATTATGTTAAAAATCAGAGTAGGAGTTCCCATTGCAGCTCAGCAATAACGAACCCGACTAGCATCCATGAGGACATGAGTTTGATCCCTGGCCTTACTCAGTGGGTTAAGGATCCAGCATTGCTGTGTCACAGACGAGGCTCAGATCCCAAAGTGCTGTGGCATAGACTAGCACCTGCAGCTCTGATTCAATCCCTAGTTTGGGAACTTCCATATGCCTCAGGTGCGGCCATAAAAAGACAAAAAAAAAAACAAAGAATAGTAATCCTTTGCCTTCTGTCTCTGGAATAGACTACCCTGATTGATTAATGATGTCTTCATAAGCTTAGAAATGGGGGGTGGGAACATGAATGTTCTGAATCTGCCATTTTCATCCTGAGATACTCACTGAAATAGTCATGGTATAAAACTAAAAGGATTTCAGCTTTTCTGGCCTAATATAAAAGTATACATTTTTTGTGCTACCAAGGCAATGATTTTGCCTTAGGCAACACTGAAAATAACCTATAAATGATAACAGGAAATCAAAATTCTGAACATGAAACTATGTCACCCTGTGATTTGTTACGAAATAGAATTTCTATAAAGGTAAAAAATACAGCAACACCTAATCATTGTTAATACAAAAATCATTTTCATCTTTAATGAGATATAACTTTTTGGAGGGAGATATGAAGTTGATACATTTGGCATACAAAGGTAAAAAGTAAACATAAGTGTACTACATATTATGAAAAGAATCAGATTGCCTTTTGTATAAAAGGATTGGAATGCAGTTTAGTGAAAGCCTTTGTAAAATATTTCTGTCTGTCAAGGCTTAAAACAAATTTTTTGCCTAATTATACTGTCTACACCAAAGACATCAAAGAAAGAGTAAAATTCTTTCGTTTTCCTAGTGTTCCATGAAAACTGTTCGGGGATGATCTCATAGTTATGCATATTTCACTTGTTGCAAGGAAATATTTATAATATCATAATATATTCCTCGTAAGTATATAAAATGTCATAAATAACTCTATAAAATGAGGATGAAAGGGAATACCATCAACAACTCTATACACATAAATTCAACAATCTAGTGAAATGGACCAAGTCCTTGAATAGCAAAACTGGTTCAAGATTCAAAAATCAATTTATATATTCTATATTAACAGCTTATGAAAAAAAGGACACGACCATATCATTTGGTGCAAAAAAGTATTTTACAAACTTCAACCCTATTCCTGATTTAAAAAAAAGCTTTCAGTAAACTGGAAATAGAGGGAAAGTTCCCACTCTGAAATCAGGAAGAAGGCACAGATATCCTCTCTCTCTTACCACTCTTACCCAATATAGTAATAGAAGTTCTAGCTAGTGCAATGAGGCAAGAAAAGGAAATAAAAAGCATACTGAACAGAAAAAATTTATACCTATTTGCAGATGACATAAATATTCCAAGGAATCAACAACAAAAACTCTTAAAACTCATAAGAAAGTTCACTAAGGTGACAGGATATAAGATTAGCATACAAAATTTAATTTTACTTCTCTATATAAGCAAAGTACATATGAAAACCAAAGTAAAAAATTCAATACCATTTTTAATTGTTCAAAAAGAGTGAAATAATTAGGTAAACCTAACAAAATGTATAAAGGCCTTGAATGTAAAACTACCAAATATTGATTGACAGAAATCAAAGAGAGTCTAAATAAACAGAGAGACATACTCTGTTCGTGGATTGGAAGACTCAGTATATTAAAGATGTCAGTTCTGTTCCAATTTGATACAGATGCCTAACACAATTTATTTTAAAATCTCAGCAAAGTTTTTCAAAGATGTAGACAAGATTATTCTAAAATTTATAGAGGAAGTCAAAGGAATCAGAAGAGCTCACATAATTTGGAAACAGAAGAATAAAGTGGGAAAGATAATGGGAAAGATTTCAAGACTTCTAGTTACAGTAATAAAGGTTATATGGTATTGGTAGAGGGTCAGACACACAGATCAGTGGATCAGAATAGAGAATCAGAAACAGGCTCATACAAGTACAACTATAACAGGCAGAATAATGTCCCCCCCATAAACGATATTCAATCTCCAAAACTGTGATTACATTAGATTACATGACAAAAAAAGGACTTTGCAGGTGTGAGTAAATTAAAGATTACGTGAGGGGGAAGATTATCCTGAATTATCTAAGTGAGCCCAATGCAATCCTAGGGCTCTTTAAAAGTGGAAGAGGGAGGCAGAAGAGTTAAAGCCTGAAAGAGATTTGAAGATGCCATGGCTTTGACAACGGAAGAGAGACTCTCGGATTTAAAAAGTTTAAATTCCATAAACCTAGGTGGGTGCAGAGGATTGTGTGCTACTCTTACCTCTATTTTTCATAAGTTCTCCACATCACTGTGATGTGAAGCCAAGTCTAGGAATCACTGCCAATGGAAGCTTGGTAAATTTCGTAACTATGCCAGTTCAGTCCTATTATATCCTCAATGTTCTCTCTATAACAAATTTGCTTAAAGAACATTCATCAGGTCCCCACCAATGTGCCAGGCATGCAAATAGTGGGATACAGAGATGAAAGGACACAGTGTGCTCCTGGATATGCTCAGAGTGTGGACCATCAGCAGGTCCTAAATGAACAAAGAGTGGTGTGGCACTTAATAGTAGCATTAGCAAGTTGCTAAATACAGCACTCTCTGTGCTCAGTGATCCATCAGGACATATGAACTATGTAACTGAATCTAGTTAGAAAAGTACTTCCTCCTTAATCAGGGTGAAAAAGACAACAGGAACAATTATTGACCTTCTACCATATGTTATGAAATATAAGTGCTTTTCCTACCTCATTCCATTTAATCCCTGCAACATCCCTTGAAATAGGTTTTATCAGTCCTCTTTTACCAAAGAGGACTCAGAAGCTCAGAGTGATCTGGCCAGCACCTAAATCTGAATCTCACTGGCTCCAAAGCCCATGCATTTTCCTTTCCACCTGGCTAATGTTTACTGCTGGGGTGGGGGGACTTAATGCATGCTATACACAGACGGTTGTTTGTTCTTGCTGCCCCTCCCTGATTTAGACAGTACATGTAAACTGACTGTCCTCGCCTCAAAGAGAAAACGTGGAAATATTTAGAAAATATGCTGTTTTTAAAGTATTCTAAATGAAGATTTAGGGATAAAAAGATGCTGAAATTATTGCTTACAGTGAGATTTAGGAACTATCTGTGAATTTCATTAAACCATGCTATTCTCAGCCCTGAACTATTTTATATCTCCATATATTTCACCTTCTATCTTCTCCCCCATACGAATAACTCCTAAAAATTAAGTTTTTAGTTGGAACAAGCAAACATATATACATATATGTGTATAAATATGCACATGTATAATTTATATGTACGTGAAATGTACATATAATACATATGTAGATATGTATATACATATATGCACCAAAATGAGGGATATATATTATTCTTTCCTTACTTTGCAGCCCTGGACATACAGGGATATAACAATGAATAAGACAGATATGACCTCTTTCCTCTAATGGCTTGTGGTCTAAAGATTAGTATGAAGTAAAGAAATAACAAATAAACGTAAGATATATATATGGACATACACATAAATTAACAGAACAAGAATGAGATATTTGATAGCGTGAAAAGGAAATTTTCTTGTAAGTTTTACAAAGGTTGTCATTTTGTTGAGGCTGCTGCAGTTATGGTTGATCAATTTGGTTATAAAAAAGAAGACTCAACTCTGGTTATAAAACAAGCACAAGGTATTTCATGTCTTTCTGAAGTCAGAAAACCAAGAGAATGATCTTCCCAAATCTAAAGAAGATACCGACTTGTTTAAAAGCCAATAAACATTCATCAACATAAGAAATGTTCAGTCACATGGGAAAAAATTCTATCTTCTGGGGCTATCTCAAGCAAGAAACTCCAAACCATTAAAGTAGAGTTAATTTCAAATTTAATTCTCTTATTAACAGAGAGAGCATTTGTTGTCTTAGCATTGCAGAAACAGCTCAATTGTTATTTTTCCTGCAATAATGTCTAAAATTTTAAGTTAGTGTCAATGAAGAACTTCAAGTAAAAACTACCTAACCTGAAAGAATAATTTTCTAATAGTAGAATTTCAAGCGTCAACTAAGAGGATGTTATTCAGCAAGTGTTTTTCTTAGCACTCCTCCTTCTCTAGAATCTAGAAAATGCTAGTATGAGATATGTGTGTGGGGGAGAAAGAGATGACCAATTTTGCATGTTTTGTATATAATTGTTCTAAAGAAAGGATTTTTTTTTTGGTCTTTTTGCCTTATTTGGGCCACATCCGCGGCATATGGAGGTTCCCAGGCTCGGGATCTAACAGGAGCTGTAGCTGCCAGCCTTCGCCACAGCCACAGCAACGCAGGATCCGAGCCATGCCTGCAACCTACACCACAGCTCACGGCAACGCCGGATCCTTAACCCACTGAGCAAGGCCAGGGATCGAACCCACAACCTCATGGTTCCTACTCAGATTCGTTAACCACTGAGCCACGATGGGAACTCCCTGAAGAAAGGATCTTAACATTGTGTATTAGATGCATCAGGGTAGCGTACACTGCCAGGCAGTGTAAAAAGAAAATACACATAAAAACAATGTAACCAGGTATCCAGATGTCATACCAACTGACACACCAAATAAACCTTGACCAGTAAAGAGAGAGAGAGAAAGAAAGAAAACTAAGTACAGGAAAATGAGAGAGAATGAAGGAAAAGGTAGAGGAGGAGGCAGAAGAAATGGAAAGAGGGGAGGGGAGAAGAGGGAGAAATAAAGAATGACAGAATGGTCCAATCAGCACCAGACACTCATCTTTACCTTGGTAATGCTGACCACTGCTGATTATTTGGAGTGGATGGAGCCAAATACCTTAGAAGTGTGTCACATGAAACTGAAACATCAAACAATAAATGCTATAGAGGGTGCAGAGAAAAGGGAACCCTCTTACACGAGTGGTGGGAATATAAATTGGTACAGCCACTATGAAAAACAGTATGGAGATTCCTCAAAAAAAAAAAAAAAGAACTACCATATGATCCCCCACTCTTGGACATCTATGCAGAGAAAACCATAATTTGAAACGATATATGTACCCCAATATTCAGAGCAGCACTATTTACAATGGTCAACACATAGAAGCAACACAAACGTCCATTGGCAGAGGAATGGATAAAGAACATGTGGTCCATATACACAATGGAATATTACTCAGCCATAAAAAGAATGAAATAATGCTGTAACATAATAAAATTCTTAAAAATGAGAAGAAGAATGTGTGTACATATACATATATATATATGAACGACTGGGTCACTATGTTGTACAGCAGAAACTGACACAACACTGTAAATCAACTATACTCTAATAAGAATAAAATTAAATTTTAAAAAATTAAATTTAAAAAATGTTTAATAGTACTGTAATGTATACTTGAAATTTCCTTAGAGTAGATCTTAAGTGTCTTAAATACACATACACAAACAAACAAAAAACATTTGCTTTAACGTGAGAGAGGTTAAGTGAATCATCCAAGAGCTATAGCTAGCTGCTGAGAAGCCAGGGCTGATACTCAGGACTTTTGGTTCTGGTCCAATGGGTTTCTATTTACAAGTGGTCTTGAAATTGGTGTTTTCCAACCTGGGGACTGACCAAGATGACCTTAAAGTTCCCCTCAGCTTGACTAAATATCAGATAGGCTTCTTGGTGACAGGCCTCTGATCTCTTTTCTTAGATGATTTACTTTAGAAAATCTGTAGCTGAAAATTTTTTCTCTGCCTCTTTGAAATGTATGTAAATCTTCTCCCAACCTCTTGCAAGTTTTACAACCCAGTAATGTCCTTGTCAAGGACCTACAGCCATTTCTTTGAAATATAATCATCAAGGAAGATAGTACCCTCAGCTCCCAGTCCCTGTGGGAGAGAAGAAGCCTATTGTGACATTAATTAGCAAATATAGATGGCTTAATCACAAAAGAGAACACTGGCAAACTCAGGAATAATTTGATGTCTTCGGCACTACCCATGCATCAACCTCTGCCCTGACATCCTTTAGTATTTTCTATAGACTTAGTCCAACTCTAAAATCTCTCCCACCCTCTGTTTCTGTGGACTTGAATGCAATCTCTCTGCTTACTGCAATAGGCTTAAATAAAGTCTTACTTGCCTGTTTAACTTTGTCCAGCACATTTTTCTTTTATAGATCCAAATTCCCTGGACAACTATGGGAACTCTTCAAATCCAAAAAATTGGTGAGCATTTTATATCAGGTAAATAAAAGTTTTTGAATTAGAGACATGTTATTAATAATGTATAAGTATACAATAATTAATGTTATTAATTATACTTGATTAAATTATGATACAATAAAAGTATTTGGTATGTACTTATATATGTTGCTGCTATGGTTATGAAATACAAATTTATTTGAAAGCATTACTAAATTTTAAGTAACTTTTATACATTTTGTAGTTTCTCAATAAATGGAACAATCCTGTAGAAATCTTCAAAATTAGGAGATGTTAAGGTGTATTATCTTTCTTAACAGAGGTCAGATCATATTTTTATGTTTATTCAGCATAAAGATGTAGGACCATTTAATATTAAGTATAGAGCTATCTCACAGATACACTGCTACCTGAACTGCTTCTGCTACTGAATTTAAATGATTACAGTGGGAAAAAGAAATTCTCAGAGACCCTAGAAAAATTTTTTTCCTAGCAATAGAAAAAGAGCTGAATAGACAACAACTTGTTTTGTTTCTCTTTTTAGTTTATACCAATTGCTTGTTGAGGATATGCTGTCTAAAAAAAAAAAAAAAAAGCATCAAGCAGAGAGAACACGATCCATATATAAAATAATTTATTGATATTTCCCAACATTTGCTTTCAGACTTGTCCTTCTACAGAACTGCTCACACTCTAAGGGGACATTTGATAAAGAGATTTGCCACCTGATTCCTTAGGTCAAGTCTCTCTGATCACCATCTCCTTTGGGCATATTTTCTTCCAAAATAACCATCATGGGTTGCCATAATTTAGTAACTTGCCTTTTAAATCTATTCTGTTTCTCTACAGAATCTAAGACATTCAAGAGACAAAAACAAAACACCTGAATCTTGCTATATCAAGAGATGAAAACACAAGAGGGTGGGATTCCCCACTAAACCTGCTATTATCTCAGCGATGTCGACTGCTGCAAAGAAGTCATCAAGTACTGTGGCTTCTCACGCCCACCCACATTCTCCTCTAACTCCTTCTTTGCCACAAACTTTCATTATCATCATCAACTAGAGTAGCACCTCTGAGAACTTAACAGCAAATCAATATTGATTGCCATCTTCTATTTCCCTGCTTATTACAGAATCCCAACTGCTATAACTCTTGGATTGTGTAGATTCCTCTTATTCATTGACCTCACAGGTTTTTCCTGATGTATCTCATCCAGTTCTGTGGCTTGACATTCAAAGGACCACATACATAATTGTATTTCTATCCACAGGCCTCATCCAGTTGAGACTGTTTTGACCAGCTGGGAAAACAATTCCAATTGTTTATTCCAATCCAGTAAGTCCTGGGTCTTCTCTATTTCCCTAATTTCCGCTCACAAACTGACCACTCTCCTCTAGCTCATATATTTCTTCCTATAGCTATCATTCATTACTAAGAGAAGGAGCCTGGCCCATTCAACGTTCTGGCTCTAGATCTTTTTGGCCAGGTCCACGAGTTCATTAGGTATAATTTCTATCTTCCAGTTTACCACAGGCAAGAGTTACACTGATTATATTGGAATTATATAGCACAGAAGTCCCTTCTCCAGCCTCCAACAGCTATTTCCTCACAGCTCTTCCAGCTCCCCTAATAGTCCTATGGTTCCCTTTCTCTCACTGACCTATCACTGGGCTCAAAGCCAATGGCACTTTTGTGGGTCTATATCCTAGCTGCAATCCACTTTGAGGTACCAACCTTGGTCTCACCTAACTATTTATGCATTAAAAGATTACCCCAAGACTTAGAGGCTTAAATCAACAATTTATTATTGCTTATGATTCTTGGATTAAGTTGGAGGCTCTCTGCTGGGCTCTCCTGTGATTGAGGGTGCTGGTAACTTGCCTGTGGTTGGAGGGTATACAGTGGCCTCTCTGACACATATGGGAATTGGTGCTGCCTGTCACCTAGGTTGCTCTCTCCATGTGGTCTCTCACCATTCAGTAGGCTTTCCTGGGTTTCCTTAGACAGTGGTGGGAGCATTACAACAAAGCAAAGCTTGAGGGTGCAAGGCCTCTGGAGACCTAGACCCCACTACTCATACATCTTTATTTCCACCATATTGCATTGGCCAAGCAAGTCGCAAGGTCAGTTCAGATATAAGATATGTACAGAACTGTAAATCAACTGTATTGGAAAAAATAAAAATCGTTTTAAAAAGATACATACAGAAATAAGCTCTTGATGGGAGAGGTTGCAAAAAAAAAAAAGTGTGGCCATATTTAACCTACTATACTCTACCTGTAGTCCTTGACTTAGAATTTTTTGACTTTAACCATGGTACAAAAGCAATACATATTCAGTAGAAACATTTCAAATTTTGAATTTCGCTCTTCTCCCAGGCTAGTGATATGCAGTATAATACTCTCTCATAATGCTGGGTAGCAGCAGGCAAGCCACAGCTCCCAGTCAGCCTTGCGATCACAACGGTAAACTCTGATACACTTACCATTCTGTACCTACACAACCATTCTGTTTTTCCTTTTCAGTATAGTGTCCAATAAATTACAACACTTTATTAAAAATAGGCTTGTGTCAGATGATTTTGCCCAACTGTAGGCTAATACGTCTGAGCACATTTAAGGTAGACTAGGCTAAGCTATAATGTTTGGTAGGTTAGGTGAATTAAATGCATTTTTGCCTTACATTTTTGACTTAGAATGAATTATCAGAACATAACTCCATCATCAGGTATTTGGAGGTTGCACAGAAAAGTTCATAGTATGATGGGGGAGAAGACACAGTGGTTGATCTGGGTTAAAAGTGAGGCTCCTTGAGTGATACATAATGATATGCAAAGGTCCCTATGAGAGATTCTTAGCCAGTGTCAGGTAATGGTGGTAGGGCTGAAAGAGGGGAATCAGACTGAGAAAGTTTCAGAAGACCTTAGGTAATCGGATAGTTGGTGAGGGAGAAAAAATATTCAAAAATGAAATTTAGGGTTTTTTTAAGCTTGAGGTACTTAAATGTATGGTGTTGTCCCCCAAAACAATAGGAAACAAAGGCTGAGAGCATGTTCCGGGTATGAGTATATTTCCGGACAATGTAACATATAAGTACAGACACATCCAGGTGGAGAAGTGCAGCAAGCAGTTCCAAAATGAGATCAGGTCTGGAGGTAGAGCTTGGGAGTTACCAGCCATTACGTGACAGTTCAACCCATGCCCTCCAAAGGCGGACACAATCACACAACCTCTATGCCTAGTGAAAGTGAAGTAACAAGGAAGTTGTGGAGATTTCAGGGAGTGGTCTGCTCTCTGCTTGTCTCCAGCAAAGCCAAAGTTCCATACTTAACTAAATGATTCTTGCATTTGCATTTATATTTTTAGTTATATAATTCTAGATCAATAACCATGCACTTAAGCATAAAGTTTTCTTGATGGTAGCAAGCTGAAAAAAATTATCCTGGATATTTTCTGATTTAGGACCAACTGCTTTTTAAAATACTTAAGCAGCACTAGTTGAGTATTAATTATGGTAAAGATAAATTTAACGTAGGCTTTGTGCCATCATTATGATATGTACTTTCCTATGATTTTTTAATCCTCTCCATAAAATTTTCAAGGTGGGTATTGTTGTGACCACGTTATAAATCTATGGAAATTATAAAAGTTTCTAAAAGTCACAATGTGTGGGCCAGATGCTTAAAGATAATATTGATAAAACAATTTATTTTCTAGAGTTCTTCACAGTTTCTACATGGGTTTAATGCCTATGTCCTTCAGAATACAATTTACCACATAACTCCTGAATACCTCTTTGCCTCAACTAAAATGGTACTCTCCCACCAATTCTATTTTCCTTCCCTTCCTTCTTCTCTCGTTCTTTATATGTGCATTGCTGCCTTCTGCAGTGGATTAAAGATTCTTTGACTGCCTCAAATACAGCTACGTCAAGTCTGCTTCACTTCAGGTTTTCATTCCTTCAGTCAACTGGGAATTTCTGCTGGAGGCCTAACACAGACAGCATAACTCCCAAAGTGAGTCATCGAGTTCCCCGCGCCATGTCACTGACACCTCAGATACCATGGCCCATCTCTCTAAATACGCTCTTGTCTAATTGATTGCTTTCCCTGTCCCTTGTCATTTCACCACACAGATGTATAAAAAGTAATGTCAGCGGATCAATCCAACAGCTCACTTTTTCTGTTTCTAAACAACAGCTGTTTCCCAGTCCCACTGGAGAGGATCACACAATCCTGCAGGTCAGTTCCCTTACAAATACGTAGTTTCCACTATAAGCTAGTACTGGAGACTGCTCAGAAAAATTTGCTGTACACCTTCATTTACCTCTTTTGGTCCCCACAGTATCTGTTTTCCATTCACTCTTCAAATCTTCTATCATTTTACTTTCATTTTCAATCCAAACAGACGGTATCAGCACCTACTTCACAGAGAAAGTGAAGTAGGTGTCGTACAATATTTACTTTCCCCTCCATCTATCTTTCCCACAACCTGCCTACATCACCACCCATCCTTTAGACCACTTTCCTCATCTGTTACCAGATGTGGTGCTCACCTGTGGATGGCTAATCCTACATTTGGCACTGGGTAACATCACCATCTCTTTAACTCACACCTCTAGATTTCTCTGTAACTTTCATAGTCCTTAAATTTTTAAATTTTTTTAGAAAGTTACCTTGATTTCTACTTTCTAACTTCCCAATGACCCCTCAAACCACTGTAGTTTAGCTTCTGTCCTCACCACATCAATCTGAGGTGTTTTCATGATGAATTATTTTTTATTATAGTTGATTTACAGTGTTCTGTCAATTTCTGCTACACAGTAAAGTGACCTTTTTCTCACACTAGCCTCCACCTTGTTCACATCATGCTCCTACAAGTGATTAGATACAGTTCCCTGTGCTATACAGCAGGATCTTATTGCTTACCCACTCCAAATGCAATAGTCTGCATCTACCAACCCCAACTCCCAGTCCATCCCACGCCCTCCTCCTCTCCCTCCACCTTGGCAATCACAAGTCTGTTCTCCAAGCCCATGAGTTTGTTTCTTTTCTGTAGATAGGTTCATTTACGCCGTATATTAGATTCCAGATATAAGTGACATCTCATGATATTTGCCTTTCATTGTCTGACTTACTTAAGAGTCTCTAGTTCCATCCATGTTGCTGCAAATGGCATTATTTTGTTCTTTTTTATGGCTGAGTGGTATTCCATCATGTGTATGTACCACATCTTAATCCATTCATCTGATGATGGACATTTAGGTTGTTATCATGCCTTGGCTATTGTAAATAGTGCTGCAATGAACATAGGAATGCAATGCATCTTTTTCAGTGAAAGTTTTGTCCAGATATATGCCCAGGAGTGGGACTGCTGGGTCATATAGTAATTTTATATTTAGTTTTCTGAGGTACCTCCAAACTGTTTTCCACAGTGGTTGCACCAATTTACATTCCCACTAACAGTGTAGGAGGGTTCCCTTTTCTCCACACCCTTTCAGCATTTGTTATTTGTAGACTTACTAATGATGGCCATTCTGACGAATGTGAATTGGTACTTCCTTGTGGTTTTAACTTGCATTTCTCTAATAATTAGTGATGAATTCTTATTTTTCAATACAGTTGGATTTTGTATGGCTTATTCCACCATCTTCAATATCATTATGGTTACGTTTTTATACCCTAAAAATTGCTAAATTCAGTATTATTCCTAATTAAAAAAAACCTCAAAGTCAGGGACAAGATTATAAAACTGAGGCAATAAAAGCATTTTCTAGAATTCAGCTGAGTCTGTTTTAGAGAACCAGGTGGCATTTTTTTAGACTAGGCATGCACTATTCTCCTTGACCTATTGCATCATAGGAGACACAAGAAGTGTTTGCTATGGAACTGCCTTTTCCTTTGGATAGCTAAGTAGAAAGGAAGATTAATGTGATTAGTCATGATAACTCTGAGTAATAAATTTGAATTTAAAATGATTTTTTGGGCTTTCAAAAAGAATTTGTGTCATTCATTATGTCTTCTAGGGTCAGAATATTTTTCCAATTGTATTATTCTGTAGCATGCAGACAGCGTTTACAGCTGTCCCTCCTAGGATTTTTCCTAAGTAGACTATGTTGACCTCCTTTAGCAAGTTTCTATGTATCAAGGAAACATGATCCACTGGAGGTCGGCAATTACATCTAAATGTCTCCAACAGATCTCCTGAACACATAGGGTAAGTTAGCAGGTGACAGATGGGAATAAGCTTGATGTCCTCATAAGAATAAGTAATCTAGTGGGACACAGACTGTATTGGGAGTAATGACGTCATTTAGTACCAAAAGTAAACCAATTCTGTCCCTCAAGATGGGAAGATTCCTTCGAAGAGTTAAACAGTTCCCGTAAAATAGGTCTCTTAAGAAAACACACGATTGCAGCAAGAATGGCCCCAAATTAGATCCACCACAACCTCCCACTAATGGGTTAGATTTTACTGATAGGGTTGTAGTTAAAGCTCAGTAAAAGCATTTGTTGACATGAGGTCAAAGTTAATTTTTAATCAGACTAAAGTTTGTGACATATGAAGTAAACATAAGTTACCAAGAGGTTCCTATAAAAGTGACTCTACCTCTGAAGTGTTTAAAAGAACAGTTTGTAAACACTGTCAGTACTCAGAGCAGAAGCTATATAGTCTGAGAAAAATACACCAGAGAGTTTTACTTTGTCTTAAGTGGCAGAAGAAAGGGATTCAAAGAAACAAAACAAAGATAAAGAAGATCATATTGAGAACCTTTAGTTAGTTAATGAAGAATGACAAAAACAAACAAAAAACAATATGCAAGATTAGTGGTAAAGGAAAAAAGTGCTGAAAAATCAGATAATTAATCTTGTTCCACCATCTTGAGCAGAAGCTGTCTGCTTCTGTAGTCAGCAGACTGTTCTGCCATTCTGGGCAGAAGCTGTCCACTTATACAGTCAGCAGCTTCAGGAGAGTTCCTAAAAACCATCAATTCAAGGTCTCCTGATGGAACAGATATCCAGTAGCCAGTAGGAATTGCTGAATTTTTTTTTGTCCTTTTTTTTTTTTTGCCTTTTCTAGGGCCTCACTCGTGGCATATGGAAGTCCCAGGCCAGGGGTCTAATTGGAGCTGCAGCCGCCTGCTTATGCCACAGTCACAATAACACGGGATCTGAGCCGCATCTGCAGCCTTTACCGCAGCTTATGACAATGCCAGATCCTTAACCCACTGAGCAAGGCCAGGGATCGAACCTGCAACCTCATGGTTCCTAGTCAGATTCGTTAACCATGAGCCACAAGGGGAACTCCTGAATATTTTTTTAATTTGGGAAATATGAACCCAGGAATCAACACCTTAGAATTTTATGTTGCATCAATTGTAACAATATTTAAGGATTTTTTATTGAGGCTCAAGGGCAATTTTTTTTTTCCAATACCTTTTCTAAAGTCCAGATCACCAGATTTCAGATCATGCAAAAGCTGCTTAGGTAGGCATTTTGGAAAGACACCTTCTACCTGTTGGTGATAAAGCTAGAGGTATCGTGTGTCTTCTACAATAATTAGTCATATCAGTTTCTGTGAGGGTAGAATTTAGGATTGGAAGTAATGCTCAAAAATAGTAGACATGTCTGCTATTACTCAAAAGGAGATATGAGACAGGGTTGATCTTATTGTCTTCAAGGATATTGGCAGTACTTTGGGCCTTAATAATTGGGGATTCCTAAGAGCACTGTTAATTATCGTTTTGGAATTCCATCGTTTCTCTTTAAATCTTTCTTAAAATTTGGGATGATAAGGATTGTGGAGATTCTGAGTAATTATAAGTTACAGAGTGTTTAAATAACAGTGCCAGTGCATGTGTGTCCCTGTTAACGGAGAGAGAAGTTGGAACTCCCCAAGCTGGGAGTACAACATCACATTATTTTTTCCTACCACTGCATCCACAGTCTCCATCAAGAATAAGCTTCAAGCTACTCCCAAAATAAATAACAGCAATTAAAATTTCCTCATAGCATATATGGAGATTTTCAAAAGGGCCCTGAGACCCACATTCCTGTCCACATCCTCCATTTCTGAGCTCACTGTGACTGTGTTAGTAGCAGGTGGGCCAACCCCTGGAAGCCCCTTTAAAGGTTTAGTACCTTTAAAATATTCAAAAAGTTTGTTCAGTATCATGGCTAATTTATTTATGCTATTGAGGTGAATTTTGGGTAGGATTTTGGGTAAATTCCGCTTTTATTATGGTCATCTCCTTAGTTAATAGCAAAGAGCTCCAGTTTCTTTAATTTGCTATCCATTTTCTAGGGGTTCCTCTGGTAGTCAGGAGACCTCTAGAATCAATGCATTTCAAACTCATGGGCTAACCCCAAACCAGGTATCTCCTATCAGGATAAATATTTAGGCTTTTACCTTTTTTCAAAAGGCAGGTCTGAGCAAACAAATTCATTTAGCCATCCAAACTGATTTAATTCTGTGAGAAGCTTAAACTTTAAGGATAAATTCCTGTCTGTGATAGCACAACCTACTGGGAAATTTTGAAAGTTTTCTTTTTATGAACGAAACATCTACAAACATAAGTAAATCAGAATTATCCAAGGGGGTCTTTAAGAGGTCTATACGAGGCACAAATAGTTCCCTTAGAAAAGTGAAGTGTCATGGGATTCCTCTTCCTCCTTGAAGGAAAGAGATGACTTTAGAGCATTGCAATGATGGACAGCTACATGTGGGTGGGGAAAACAACCCTATTTCATAGTCGGACAACTGGCCAAAAAGTGCTAATGTTAATTTGGCAGTAGAAGAGTTTGTAGAACATGGAAAACCATTAAGCTTACTTCGTACTTATATCGACTGAAGTTTTCATAAGTTTTTCTATTGCTATATCACTCTTAGGCAAGGGAATATGTCTTGGCTATTGAATCTTAAAGAAAAATGGAAAGGAACCATAAGCTTTTGACAATTTACATGTTACTGTATCATATCCTGAAACTTGCCCAGACTTTAAGTCAATAAAAAAATATTATTTATGAATCTAGAAACCTGGAAATAAATCACTTTGGTCAAAGTTACTGTACCTATCTTTGAGCTGAAATAGGAATACAGTTTCCATTTGAAAAATATTCAATCATTAGATCATTTATATTCACATATTTATTAGGAAGACAAATTTTCCTTGATTTTTTAGGGTTTTTTAAGATACACATTAAGTCTGGAAGACAAAAGCTTTCACACCAGTTTTGAATTAATTAACATTTGCAGAACTTTTAGACAAACCTTAGTTATTTTTATGTTCCTTTCTTTTGCAGGGTGAAGGAGGAAACTTCTGTGTTATCTAATGGCCATTTTGGGAAACCCAAAGTTACTGTAGGCATAAAAGATATCTTAGTGGTTTTTCAAAAACATTTTTTTTTTCTTTCTCCAGCTGCATCTGCAGCACATTAAAGTTCCTGGGCCAGGGGTTGAATCAGAGCTGCAGTTGCAGCCTACACCACAGCCACTGGTAACACCAGGTAATTAACCCACCAAGTCAAGCCAGGGATCAAACCGGCATCTTCACAGAGACTTTGGGTCCTTAACCCTATGAGCCATAACGGGAACTCCTCAAAAACACTGCCTGTCTTAAAAAGGTCTCTACAGCCAAAAAGTAAGTGATCAGAGAGAGAAACAAATCCAACATTCTTTTCCCCGGGTCCTCTACTCAGAAAGATGATGGGAGCTGAACAGAAAGAGGGAATTTCTTTTTCCTTTTGTTGCCCTGGGACCCATGATATGGAATGGGGTTCAGAAGAAGTCTGAAATAATATATTTAGGCATATTTAAGAACAGAGTACTTTAAGATCAATACATTTAAATATTCGTATACAGCACAAACGCAGGTAGCTAGGACAGACATTTGTTAAGGTGAAATTCCTATAGGGAGTATTACTTTTTAGCTCTTCCTCTTTCTGGGCTCCAAAATGTAGAGTGTAGCAAAGTGTACAGAAACCAGCCTGAATGGATCGTCCAGACTGGAGATGTTTATTAATTCAAGACAGACAAAAAGTAAGGACTGAAAATAAGTAAATACTTTAGAATGGGTACCATCTGTATATCATTCTGAAATCAGTTTTGTCATAAATCTAGACAACAAAATAAGGACGGATATTATATTAATTTGGGGGGAAATTGTGAAAATCTTTAATCCTGTCTCTAGGCTGTCTCCAGGCCATGCTGTTTGCCAGGCTAATTTTCTTCCTAAATCTGATGACACTCTTGTTTACCACATATTTACTTTCTCTTACAGGTTCACACTTCAATGTTTTCCCTGATGGAAAGGCTTTTGCTTTCAGGTCCTACACAAGTGAGTGCTCAAAATTTAACTATAGGCTTTATTTAATAATGATTAGCTGGAGACAAACGTTAGCAACCACAAACTCATGGGCACCTACATGCCTGGCATTTCATTCAGCTCTCTACATGTATTACCATACTCAACTCTCACAACAACTGTATGAGTTAGTTTATTATCTTTTTGTTTTTCCAAGGTATGGAAGAAGAAATGGAGGCTTCCAGTCCCTGCCTAATTCCACCAGTTAGAATGTAAATGTGTCCCACCGATCTTAAAGTCAATGTCCTTAACCCTTATGTGTGCTCCTTCTTCTAAGTAAATCTGCAACGTAGGCTGAGAAATATTTTTTTCTTGGTGTCTACCAAGTGCTGTGCTTTTCTGTCTCTGTCTCCACTGTGAGCTGATAATTCTATTTCCTGTATCTTTTCTATTGTATTATTCTATCTGCATCACAATGAGGGAAAGATTATATTCCATCCACTTTGTCAAGAAGAATAATTTCTCAACTGGACATAAAGTATGTTCTCATCTTAGGAGATATCTCGATGCACTACTCACTGCTACCCTCTATGTAGCACTGGGAAATTTCCCTGGAGACAGAACTGTTCTATGCCCTCTTTTGTGAGAACCACGAGTTGAGTTTTTATTATCCATTAACACCTTTCCTTACATATTATCCTATTTGCATGGGCTCAGTGAGTTCACAATAAACATTCACAATTATCATTAGCTTAGGGTTTAAATGACTCAAAAGGCTTACTGCTCCCAGTTTATCTTATTCATTTCATAGAAACTGCTCCCATCCTCAACATTTCCTTTCTAGGAAGAGAACATCTCACATGTATCTTGTTATTCCTTTATTTACCACAAAGAGTTGCTATGAACTGAAATAAAAACATGAGAATATATTTGGAAAAACCCAAATATGAGCATATACTTTATTTTAGCAACTAGAAATGTTTTCTATGAATGCCACTTTGATCCAAATATTTTTCAAGTTTTATAAAAGACAGCTAAGCTATTCTACAGTCTTATAAATCTTGCTAACCACTCTAAAACACTTTCTTCTTACAAGTTTTAGAAATATTCAAGGAAAGCTTTTAATCTCACAGAAAACCGAGGAAAAACAAGCCATATTATCGCAGTTATCACCAGAGGTTCAAAGTAAATGTACTCTGAAGGGCACCCAAAATCTGCTTCCATGATTATCTGAAGCCATCTAAAGATAAAGCCTACTGGTGACTTCCTTTCTAGCTTGCAGTAGGGCATGAAATGTCACTCGATCATGTGCCTCTTTTGTCTTTGTTTAACAAGTTTAAAGAGATGTTTTATATAGAAGAGTTTGACAAAGAGCTCCCATAACTGATTCAAAATCCTCTGTAGGTGTCAGAGAAAGATGAAACATTCAAATTCAAGTTAAAATAGTCCTAGGTAGACACAACTTAAGTTCTCGGTTTGGATTCAGTTCATTCAGGCTTTGTAGAGAGATGCAGTGTATCCTGTTTGGGGAAGGCTACTTGCAGAATGCTTTTCTTGGGCCTCTGGCTTACTGTTCCACATGCTGGTGAAGTTGTAGATGTGAGCATCTTACTTAGGTGGGCTATTCTCTTACACAAGCAGGGAGAATGAAATAAACACTTCACTCTCGTGCACGCTTCTCAGGTTTCTTATCTGATTCCACTGAAAGCTTAGATTCCTGTACTACATTTTTAAACACAATGGCCTTACTTTCACGCTTATTTAAAGCAAGTGCAGAAATGCTAAATAAATTATGGGCAGGACAGTAAGACCATACACTCAGGGAACTGCTACGTATACACTCATACTCTCTTCCAAAGTAATCTAAAATGAAACTTTCCCAGTAACAAATAAATTACACTAGTAATGACTTGAGCAGTTTTATGGCTTATCGGTTATTTTCTTGGTAATATCTCTGATCATTTCAAATACCCACACACAAAATGAGTTTTCAAAATGAGAAATAGCACTGAACATTAGGGTAATGGGTTCAAAAATTGAAGCCAGATTTATATAACAAAAAGGGTCATTTCCAATTGGTTTAAACCTCCACGTTTAATGAGGAGATGTTTTTGAAGAAATTACTACAATATCAAGAGTTGCTAATCAATTATGCAAGTATTTGTTCCCAAAAGGTGATTAAAACCTAGTACAGTGTTTAATTCAGATGTATAACCTACAAATTGAAAACCTAAATATAAAATTTTTAAAATTTAACTTGTATAGTCCAGATAACCTAGCAAAGAAAAAAACTTTGTTAAAAATAAAAAATAAATGTCAAGTTATAAAATATTATTTGAAAGGCGAAATGAAAAGCTCATTATCTATTTGTAATAATTTTTTGAAAAAATACCACTGAGTTAGAGGTATAATGAGTCATATCATGATAATCAGTACTATGGAAAAGCTACGGAGACAATCAAAATTCTCTTATATTTGACCCTATATTACGTTTTGTACTTTCACTTGAATATGGACTAACTTCTGAGAATTCACCATATGGTAAAATAATTCATAAACTAGTACCTCAGAGCTCTTGACAATTCAGTTCTGAGCTCAGATAAACTTTGTCTTTACACTACCTAAAGGGAATTTTACTAAGCAAATCAAAACCATAAATGAGGTTGTAGAGGTATACATAGTATCCTAAATGTATTGTCTTTAAGGGCTTTATAATTATATTTACCAACTAGTAATTTATCAAGTGCTAAGCATTTTACATGAATTATCTCATTTCCTACTCGTGACCCATGAGGAAGACCCAACTAATAGTATATTAGTACTAATATACTATTAATATACTACTAACATAGTATTAAGAGTATCCCCACTTGACAGATAAGGAAACTGAAGAGTAAAAGAGACTAACTTCCCCCAAACCATTCAGTCAGTAGATAATGGAGTTTAAGTTTACAGAGCCTTAGACTCCAGGATCCTAGCTTGCACCACACTGCTTCTCAGTGGACTCTCAAAACAAGCTCTATTGGTGTGACAATGTGCAGGAAGTGGGGAGGGGCTGAACTAGAAAGAGGGATCCTTTGGTTGCCTCCTTGTTTACTCACATACTGTTTCAGTCCCATGTGACCAATAAAGCACCTGCCCAACCTACTCTCCATGCAAAGAGGTGATCTTTCCTCTCACTCACCTGTTGGGTTAACGCCCACCCTGTGTCAGGCATGGCTCTCAGTGTTTAGGATACACCCTTAAGCAAGGCAGGTAAAGGTACATATCTAGCAGGGGGAGACAGAAAGTAAACTATTAAAGCAATAACTAAGTATATTAGTAATATATAGTAATATAGTAATATAACTAAGTATATCACATAGCAATTTAGAAGCCGCTAATTGTCAGCAGGGAAAAGGAGTGGTAATGGGGATAAAAGAATGTGTTTGATAGGGCAGACTGTTCTTTCAATAAAGTGATTAGGTTGGGGCTCTTTAAGCTTACATTTGACAAAATGCTTAGAAAAAATAATAGCACATAAAGATATCTGGCAAGAGAAATGCCAGGGCAAGGGCAGTGCTGTTAGATCTTGCCTGCTAGTCAAGAAGAAGAAGGAAGCAAGGCTGATGTGGGTGGAGGGGTGGGTGGACAGGCTGAATAGGACACAAAGCTGGTGACAGGGATGCAAAGCTGGTGACAGGGAGCAAGCAGACTTTGCAGGACAGGCGGGCTGGGGCATGGATTTTGGTTTCTTCTCTAAACAAAATAAAGAGATGTTGCAGGATTCTGAGCAAAGAGGTGAACTGATCTTTAAAAGACTGCTGGGCTGAAAAGAGAAGACAGGGAGCAAGTTGCAGAAATCCAGGGGAGAAGTGATAGTGGCTGGGATCACAGTGGTCACAGGGACAGTAGAGAGAAGGGGCCAGGCTCTGGACTAACTGTGAAAGTAGCGTCAAAGGATTTCATAGTGATTGAGTGAAGACTGCATGAGAGGAAAGTAAGCCCAAAAGAAAGCAAACCAAGAGCCTTAAGAAGGAAGGGAATTCCGGCATACGCTAGAACATGGACAGACCTTATGCTAAGTGAAATAAGCCAGTCACAAAGAGACAAACTGTATGATGCCAATTCTTTCAGGTACTGATAGTAGTCAAATTCACAGAAACAGAAAGCAGAGTGGGGCTGCCATGGCTGGGGGAGAGGGATTTAGAGTTTCAGTTCTGCAGATTTAAAGAGTTCTGGAGATCGGTTGCACTCAACACTACTGAACTGTACCCTTAAAAATGGTTAAAGATATCAAAAAGTATCACAACATTGTAAATCAACTATACTTCAATAAGACTAAAACAGGAAAAAAAGTGGTTACAATGATAGCTTTTAGATTATGCTATTTTACTCCAATTAAGAACTTTTTTTAAGGAGTTACCATTGTGGCTCAGTGGGTTAAGAACCCGACATAGTATCCGTGAGGATTTGGATTCAGGCCTTGGCCTTGTTGCTGCAAACTGTGGTACAGGCATCAGCTGCAGATCCAATTTAACCCCTAGCCTAAGAATTTCCATATGCCACCGATACAGCCATTAAAAAGTAATAATAATAATAACAATTTTTTTAAAGGAGGCAAACTCTTAAGTCAAAGATGACTCCAAGTATTTTTGTCCGAACAAAGGAAAGAATGGAGTTGCCAACCTTAGATAAAACCTAGCCCAGGTGATAGTATTCATCCCCTCTAAGAAATTCTCAAAAAAATGGAACACCGTTTTCTACAGTCTGAAGAAAACTGGGTCTCCATGACAGCTGTAGTTTTGTTACTTAAAGCCTCCTCTCAGAAGAGAATTTAGCATATCTTCTTTCCGGGAGTTTCCCTGCAGGGCTCCTGTTCACAGTATGCTTTGCTGTCTTTTACGTGCAAACAGTGAGTAAATAAATAGATGCTCTCACAACCATGCTAATTTAATATCAGCATAATGCAGTTCTTAATACCTACACTCTACTTCTACATTTTGACTGCTTATTAACTACAGGGCCATTACCTTCTATTCCCAGCAATTGCTTACAAAGCCCTCTTGCTTACCCCGCATTGTAACTTCTACCCATTGCACTCTTGACAACTTTTATGAGAAAATCTTCTTCATATTATTACTTCCAACAACCAAACATTTTTATCACCTCGCCAGCCTTTTGGTATTGCTTCCTCCCTTTTTCTTCATTGTTTTTCCTCTACGTGGGATATGTGGTCCTGATATCATACTTGATCTAACTGCTCCATTACCTTCCTAAGGGAGTAGCCATGGCTTGGGCTAGATGCGTATGTGTTAAGTTCCTCGTCTTTTTGTTCTGGCAGAAACTCTTCCCACTTCTCTGGGACCATCTTCTTTGGCCAAAGGGAACATGTTGAGGAGGTCAGGGAGGGATAGCGGAGGTGAGTGTTGCTCTGACCCAAGGCAGTCAAATACAACCTGTCACCTGTCAAGCTGTCAATAAAAACCATTCATTTCAATTAGCCTTTTTTTTCCCTACTGCACCCGGGCCAGGGATCAAACCCATGCCACAGCAGTGACTCAAGCCGCTGCAGTGACAATGCCAGATCCTTAACCTGCTGCACTACAAGAGAACGCCACTTCAATTAGTCTTAATGGGACTTTTACCTTCAATGATTCTCTAAGAGATTTAATAAATCTTCAGAACAATATCATCAGTTAAAGTAATAGTTGTTTTCTCTATCAGATTGACTCATACCCCCTCCATCCCTGCCTTTTTCAAGAGTGCCTTCTTACACACGTGCAGAGTCTAGAAAATTAAAATTGATATTTCCCATGATCCAATAGAATCAGAGTTCTAAATGCAAATTAGGTTTCATTAATTAATAACACTGATTAAATGTAATCAAGTAAGATTTAGATGGTGTAAATACAAAGGAAGCCTACTTTCTGTCTCTTTGATTGTTTTATGAATGGGCAGTGTCAATGGAGGCAATTTTTTCTTGATTTTGGCTTCTTTATCCCTGAACCACAGCTACGAGATACGGTCATTTTGAACTCAATATTGCAAGAGTAGTCACAAAGGCTGCAGAAAAGTTCCGCAGCCCATCAATTCTTAGAGGTTCTTGAGTATCATCCTAAGAGTCCATTGTTCCAGCTGTGCCAACCACCCTCAAAAGATCTGTAAGCAATCAAATGCTGTATGAAATCCCTGCCTCCTTCAAACAGAGCAGTTTCTGTTTTCAGAATTGAGCTTTGGACAACACACACACGTGTGCACAGAGATGTGTTCAAAGCTGCTCAATGCAGTGCTGTCAGTGAGAGCAAAAGCCAAGTATCAATAAGGAGAAACTGTCTAAAATGATATCAATGACGAAAAACAGAGAAATGGGGGATTTTTAGGTATTAATACTCATAATCTCCAAGTTATGTATTGTGAGTGAAAGAAGTAAGGTACAGTTCAGAGCATATAGTATGTTACCATTTGCTAATATAGACACAGAAAAAGACACAGATATGGAAGAATATATAAGCACATAAGAAACTAATTGCATAGCTCACTTCTGAGGGAAAAAAATTGAGGTCACTAGACAGAAATAGAACATAGAATTTTTATTATGCTTTTTTTGGTAGCTTTTGAATTTGGTATTATGTTATAATTAAATATTTGACATTTGCATTCTGCCTTTCTCTCTTATCATCCTGACTTGTGAATATCTTTTCTTCAATATTTCCCAGTCAATTCATGTCTTTTCTTATCATTCCATTCCCATCCCTATCCTGTAGTTTTTATTACTTTTCCAAGCCAAAGATTAGGGAAGGTTGGAAGAATATTTTCTCAATAAAGGAACAACTAAATAGTCTTGAGGAAGACCATACACAAAAATAAACTCAAAATGGATTAAAGACGTAAATCCAAGACCGGATACTATAAAACTCTTGGAGGAAAACAGACCACTCTCTGACATAAACCACAGCAATATCTTCTCAGAGTAATGAAAATAAAAACAAGAATAAACAAATGGTATCTAGTTAAACTTAAAAGGTTTTGCACAGCAAAGGAAATCTTAAACAAAATGGAAAGACAACGCACAGAATGGGAGAAAATATTTGCAAATAAACAAACTGACAAGGGATTAATCTACAAAATATATAAACACTTCCTGCAGCTCAATACCAAAAAAAAAAACAACCCCATCAAAAAACGAGCAGAAGATCTAAACAGACATTTCTCCAAAGAAGACATATGGATGGCCAAAAAACACATGAAAAGATGTTCAACATCACTAATTATCAGAGAAGTGCAAATCAAAACTACTATGAGGTACCAGCTTACTCCAGCCAGTATGGCCATCGTCAAAAAGTCTACAAATAGGAGTTCCCGTCGCAGCTAAGTGATCAACAAACCTGACTAGTATCCACGAGGACTCAGGTTTGATCCCTGGGTTAAGGATTCCACTGTGAGCTATGGTGTAGATCGCAGATGTGTCTTTGATCCCAAGTTGCTGTGGCTGTGGCATAGCTAGCAGCTACAGCTCCTATTTGACCGCTAGCCTGGGAATCTCTATATGCCGTGGGTGCAGCCCTCAAAAGACAAAAGACAAAAAAAAAAAAAATCTACAAACAATAAATGCCTTAGAGGGTGCAGAGAAAACGGAACCCTCTTACACTGCTGGTGGGAGTGTGCATTGGTGAAACCACTGTGAAAAACAGTATACAGATTCCTCCAAAAACATTTAAAAATAGAATGATCATATGATAGAATGATCATATGATCCAGCAGTCCTATTCCTGGACATCTATCCAAAGAAAACCATGACTTGAAAAGATACATGTTCATTGCAGCGATATATACAATGGCCAAGACCTAGAAGCAACCTAAATGTCCACTGACAGAGGAGTGGATAAAGAAGATATGGTACCTATATACAATGGAGTATTACTCAGCCATATACAAAATTAAATAATAGTTATCTGCAGCAACATGGATGGAGCTAGAAATTATCATACTAAGTGAAGTTAGTGAGACACAGATGTCATATGCTATCACTTATATGTGGAATCTAAAAAAAGGATACCATGAACTTATTAGTAGAATAGGAACAGACTCACAGACTTTCAAAAACTTATGGTTACCAAAGGAGACAAGTTTGGGGGGGGGGGGGGGGGCTGGGGATAGACTGCAGGTCTGGGAGGGAAAAGTTCTAAAATTAGGTCGTGATGATGGTTGTACAACTATAAGTACAATAATATTCATTGAATTTTTAAAAAAAACAAAAACAATCTTGAGGAAGAAACAAAGCTCTAATACCCGGGACTTAGTGGAAAGAGCTGAGAAAGAGAAGCAGAATGTTTGGTGAAAGTTGATCCACTGGATCTAGTTCAGATGAAGAAAGAGATCCTGGAAAAAAACAGGGTGATCATTGTTTTATTGCATCGAAAACTGAACCTAGTCTGAGGCCTTAAGAACAATTATTAATTCTGTTTACAGTCCTTATTTTGTGGGGTGGTACACCATACTTATTTTCTCTACGGAGATGGCAGGATGTTGTAATATTCAATGGTCTAAGTTTTCACAAAGACCTAACATGATGTGTAATGTAAAGCTAAAAGTTTTAAATTTAAAAAATAGTATGAACAGGTCAATTTTATACAGATCTTGTGTCCTCCAAACTTTTAAAAACATAAATCAATAGACCCACAAGCTAATTTATAAAACATTCCAAGGATATCCTCATTGAAACCAGATAAGAGCATATAAGTAGTAAATCAAAAGTCAGACAAATCACTTAGTGAGTGGAGAATGTCATTGTTCCACAGTGTAACGAAGACCACGTGAGTATGGGCATAAGGTTGACCACAGAGTGGGCCATTAGATTCAATCTTTTAATTTTAATATAATCATGTGTATGACAATAATCTAGCTAATATTATTTTATTCTAGATATAACACTATTTATGTATTTATCCTCCCAAAGACTTAGGCAATACATGATATCATCTGCACATATGGAGAAACGAAGATTTAGAGAGGCTAAATTAATTGCCTCACATTGCGCAGCTAGCTAGTAGGTGTCAGCCCAGACTTTGCTGGAGGTCCAAGTTTGAATTCTTAACAGGTATTTTACACTATCAGAGTCTGTAGAGCATTTTTTTATATGACTCCTCCCTGTGCTACGATGATTATGATATAGTGGATTGAGAGGTGTCCTTGTATTCTTCAGGTCATCCTGCAGTCTATTTCCTGGAGATGTTCTTCTGAGAGTGAAAATGTTTGCACTCCCACCCCTTGGCAGGTGAAAAGCCAGATTATATAAAATTCCATCATAAATATGCTATTTTTAAATGTGGGACTTAGATCATAAACCACATCCATCTGGAAGGACAAAAGGACTGTGCATAACAGAGACACTGTCTGCCATTTGCAAGAACAGCTCTCCTCCTGGGGATATGGTCTTAGGAAGGAAGATTCAATCCAAGGCCAGCATTCTTGGCTAAAAAGTATCAAGAGGGAAGTTCTCGGGCTTCTGGAAATTTTGTGATTTCAACTGAGACAGAAAGGATATGAATATTTTCTTCCTTTTCCCTTCATGGAAGATGCAGGTCTTCACCTACTTAAAACACAGTTTACATATAGGATGCTTTCAACTGCCTTTTAAGATTCTGGAAACTCCCACATGTGACAACTGTAAAACTTGGCGAAGGGAATTCGCCACCTCCTTCCTTAGCCCCCATACACAGAGCTCTCAGAAATCAACTGTATTCACTTAAAAATTGCCTTAATTAGTAATTTCTTTTTACTAGTGACTAACTCAGAAGTCCTTAGAAAATACAGTAAGTTTCATCAGCAGCACATTCTGGAAAGTAAAGTAGAACCCCAAAGGACATAGCATCTCAAAGGGCAGGTACCCTATAACTGGCATCTTGCTTTCTTGCCTTTTCCAGAACTGCAAGTAGGAAAAAGCAGCAGGAACTGTATCTAGGGAAATCCTGGCTACAAGCTTCATGTTCTAGGCATTTGCTTGACACAATGGGATAAATGTTTCTGGAGCACAGAGATCTATGTTTTCAGATTCCTTAACATGAAATTGACACATCATAATTCTTGCTCACTTCCTTGTAAGGGTTGTTTTTTCTTATTTGTTTTTTGTTTGTTTTGTCTTTTTAGGGCTGCACCTGTGGCATAAGGAGGTTCCCAGGCCAGGAGTCAAATCAGAGCTACAACTGCCAGCCTATGCCACAGCCACAGCAACTCGGGATCTGACCCGCATCTGCAATCTACACCACAGCTCATGGCAACACCAGGTCCTTAACCCACTAAGCAAGGCCAGGGATTGAACCTGAGTCCTCATGGATACTAGTGAGACTTGCTTCCGCTGAGCCACAATGGGAACCCCTTGTAAAGGTTGTTTTGATAATCAGCAGAACATATGTAGGTGATGAGAAAACAACTACTACTGCTTTCTCCTCTCGGAGCTCAGATGAGCAGAACCATGTATTTCTTGCTCACGAAGAAAGAAAATCCTTCCACAGGATTCCATCTCTCTACTAACCCTCCCTCCCCAATTTAATGAACACAAATTCATTCATACTCCTTTCTTAAGGCGGTTTTAAATAATTTTGTTTTTGGAAAAAAATCACAGCATTTACCAAGACAGAGTTCTTGGTTTTGCACCTATCATTTCTACAAGAAGCTATTGGAAGAAACAACTAGGATAGAAAATGATGAAATTGGTAAACGTCGTCCCTCCCAGTGTAGAGCCAAACTGATTTTCTCAACATCAATTATGCTATATCCTTACTTTCTAGGAAATGTGACAAGCTGTTCCTGGAGATCAGAAGGGGCACTTAAGTAATAGATCTGAAGAAGCAATTGAATTTGTGTCTATGATAAAACACTAAAGTATCTGAAAAGCGAAATATCTAGCAAAGTCTCCAGTAGTTGTTAATACGCCCAAAATATTTTTACTGAAAAATCTACCTTCATTAAATTAGCAGTATTGGTACTGCTCCTGTGTCTTCTCCTGGGCTAAGCTCCTCTGCTCATTTTATGAGGAAAAACTGATGAACTGATTGAAGGAAATTAACAGTCTTGTCTAGCACTTTGTTGAGTATAAATCCTCTGAAAAACACTAGGTCTTGTTCAGGTTTAAGATTCAAGTGCATATTTTAGGGACTAGATGTGCTCACACTGGGGAGAAAAGCCTTTACTGTAGAATATTATTTTTAACCCATCTTTTTTATGTACTTCTTAATATCTAAAGGAGTAAGTCCTAGATTAAAAAAAAAAATCTTAAAGCCAAAGATAATCAGACCTATCCATTGTAATTCAGGCTAGATAGTTTACCAATGCAAATATAATACAACTTAAGTACATAAACACATACATGTGCACTTACATACACACATCCAGACCTGTCACATACAGAAGTGAAGACCAACCCCTCAGTTATCACACCAGAATTGACCCTACTTCTCACCTATGTAATAATCTGCTGGATGTCTTCACATCCAATGGCTGAAGCTACGAAGAATTTTTTTACCAGAAAATGTGACAATTTGAATGGAAATACAAGTGACTGCAAATCTAATGAGAAACCCATAAGCCTCTGATGCTGAAGTCCCCAGCGCAGGGCTAATTCCTACACTGGCTTCTCCAGCTTGTCCACCCCATTCTGGATAAACTCAGACACCCTGTGGTTCCCTTTAAATGAGTTAGAGTCAATTGGTACCTTGCAAACCAAAATCCTCAACAGAGCCATGTATCCACAGACATGCATAGATGTACCCCTATATTATATATGGCTGTCACCACAGAATAGTTTTGTTAGCAAATACACTCCTTCCCCAATAGAGAAGTGATGAAAAGGGTGGCCAAGTGGGATTCAGCCATGAGAAAGAAAACGGTAATAGTCCTTAAATTTTGAATAAATATTTTAATCTCTTTGAGCCTCATGATTACATGTGATAAGATAACAGACTCTTTATGCTGGAACCCCTTTTCATCGCTGCTATCCTGTGTGTGCCTTTATCTGGCCAGTATTACACACCAGCCAGGAAAAATGGTCGCTCTTTCACATCAGAATTGACACTATCTGCTCAAAGTTCAGACTTCAAAGGGAGAGGTTTAATGAAACAGTACTTTGAAAGCTCTAATCACTTCATATCGCATTTGTCACCCTACTTGCCTGGAATGCTGATATTCTGTCAATGTAAACTATACAATGTTGCTTGCCACAATTGCCCTGTATCTTACACATCAGTGAGTATTATTATTATTTTTTTGGACCACTCAAAGTTTTAGTAGGAAGAGCATGACACCCAGATTAACCGATACCGGAAAAAGCACTCTCTCAGTACTCAGGTATATGCTGTGCTTCCTTTCTGGGTTTCATTTCTAAAGTCTGTGCCATTTTATTGCAGCAATATTCCCCACCCCCTACCCTCTAGTTGGCCCCAGAAATCATACAAAGTCAATGAAATAGGACTACTGACTTCAATATTTTCAGCATGTAGGTGGATCCACTCACAATGTTTGCTTAGCTTTGAAAATGTTTTTTATCCTTTCCTAGATGGCTGCCAAAGACATTTCTGCCTGAAATCTTTGAGTCAGAGGCTGTATGTAGGCATGTAATCTCCTGTATGAACTCAGTGACAATCTTTGGTCCATGCATGATTCATCCTGTCCTGTCAATTTTATATGAATATCCCTTTGTCAGTCTGCGGATTAAAAGGAATAATCAGTGTATTGAATATAATGTTAGAGGATGTTTACTTTTGTTTGTATTTTTGTCACACTGTATTTTATCTATGATGAGTGACCAAATCCATCACTTACAGCAAAAGAATAATGTTAAGTGAAATATTTCTCCTCAAATTCTCACGTTCTGTTTTCTCCTGACTTAAACTTTTACTGTCTTTTATAAAAGTTAGAATTAGTAGTTTTAAATAATTTTTGGTTGATTTTATTTAGTAAAAGCAAAAATTTGTACTACTAGAGGCAGGTTCTTTGAGAAATGACAGTGGAAGTTAACCGAGATTATTTATCTTGAGTAGAAGAATTGTGACATTTATTCCTAAATCAGAGTGGAGGCAGAAAATCATCATAGAATCTATGAAACAGAAGAACTGCAAGGAATTTGTTAGTTTTTCAAGAGTACCATTCAAGGAAAAAGATGTTTTTAATTACAAACTCTTAGTCCTAATTTTCAGACAAAAATAATCTTAGAAGAGAAATGGAACTCTCTTTGCTTCAAATCTATATTCAGCAAACAGTCCTCCTTAGTTATTATTTGATTTCCTGAATTCATCTGCGTATTCAACTCCCAGAATCGTGCATGGCACAGAAGAGTTCTCAACCAATATTTGTTAACAAAAAGGAATAAAGTAATGTAGTTATAGTGACTTCACCTGTTATGTCATCATTTCTCATGTGGAAATTCTAAGTAAAAAAATGAGCAGAACTCAATGAAATTACTTGTTACTACAGGTGACTAAAAGTAGATGATCTAGAGTGGCCTGCAGACTATATTAAATTTTTAAAAGATATTTTGAGGGCATAAACATCAAGGAGATATTGGTTCTTAAATGCTTGTAATAATAATCATTTATCACCTATTGTTTTTAAAGCACTGTTAAAAGAAGCTCAAAAGAACTAGTTGCTCTTTTGATACTGAGTTGCAGGAGGTGTTTATATATTTTGGAGATCAATCCCTTGCAGTCGTGTCATTTGCAAAGATTTTCTCCCATCCTGTGGGTTGTCTTTTCCTTTTGTTTATGGTTTACTTTGCCATGCAAAAAACTTTAAACTTTAATTAAGTTTAATTAAGGTCCCATTTATTTATTTTTATTTTTATTGTCATTACTCTAGGAGGACCTGAGAAGATATTGTTGGGGTTTATGTCAGAGTGTGTTCAGCTTGTTTTCTTCTAAGAATTTTATAATAATCAGTCTTATACTTGGTCTTTAATCCATTTGGGGATTATTTTTGTGTATGGTGTTAGAGAGCATTCTAATTTCATTCTTTTGCATGTAGCTGTCCAGTTTTCCCAGCACCACTTATTGAAGAAACTGTCTTATCTATATTGAATATTTTTGCCTCTTTTGTCATAGATTAGTTGGCCATAGGTATGTGGGTTTATTTCTGGGCTTTCTGTCCTGTTCCACTGATCTATATTTTTGCTTTTGTGCCAGTACTCTACTGTTGTGAAGACCATAGCTTTGCTGTATAGTCTGAAGTCAGGGAACCTTATTCCTATGGCTCCATTCCTCTTTCTCAGGGTTGTTTTGGCTATTCTGGGTCTTTTGTGTTTCCATACAAATTTTAAAATTTGTGATTCTAGTTCTGTGAAAAATGCCATCAAAAAATGGGCAGAAGATCTAATAGACATTATTCCAAAGAAGACATACAGATGGCAAACACACACACACACACACACACATGAAAAGATGCTCAACACCACTAATTATTAGAGAAATGCAAATCAAAACTACTATGAGATACCACTTTCCTCCAGCCAGAATGGCCATCATCAAAAGTCTACAAACAATAAATTCTGTAGAGGGTGCAGAGAAAAGGGAACCCTCTTACACTGTTGGTGCAAATGTGCATTGGTGCAACCACTAAGAAAAACAGTATAGAAATTCCTCAAAAAACTAAAAATAGAACTATCATATGATCTAGCAGTCCCACTCCTGGGCATCTATCCAGGGGAAACCATAATTCAAAAAGATACATGTACCCCAGTGTTCACTGCAGCACTATTTACAATGACCAAAACATGATGCAACCTAAATGTCCATCAACAGAGGAATAGCTAAAGAAGATGTTGTATATATACAAAACAAAATACTACTCAGCCATAAAAAGGCATGAAATAATAGCATTTGCAGCAACATGGATGGACCTAGAAATTATCACGCTAAGTAAAGTTAGACTGTGACAGATAAACATCATATTCTCTCACTTACGTGTAGAATCTTAAAAAAAGGATACAAATGAACTTATTGGCAGGACAGAAACAGACCCACAGACTTTGAAAAACTTACGGTTACTGAAGAGGACAGGTGTGGGGTGGACTTAGACTGAGGGTTTGGGACTGGCATATGCACACTGAAGAATATGGAATGGTTGGCCAACAGGGACTTGATGTATAGCACAGAGAACACTAATCACTATTTACGATAACCTATGTGGGAAAAGAATCTGAGGGAGAATGGATATGTGTATATGTATGGCTGAATCACTTTGTTGTACAGCAGAAAATATGACAACCTTGTAAATCAACTGTACTTCAATAAAATTTTAAAAAAATGAAAAAAAAGAACTAGTTGCTCTGTCAAACAAAAGCTAATGGAGATTGCAAAATACTTATGACAATAATATATAAAATACAATAAAAGCAAAAAACCTTATGAAATATTTCTTTTTAAATATGAAAGCAGTCATATCAAAATGACTATACTACCCAAGGCAATCTACACATTCAATGCAATCCCTATCAAATTACCAAGGATCTTTTTCACAGAACTAGAACAAAATAGTTTAAAGTTTGTTTGGAAACACAAAAAACTCAGAATAGCCAAAGACATCCTGAAAAAAAAATGGAGCTGGAGGAATCAGCCTCCCTCACTTCAGACTCTACTACAAAGCTACAGTCATCAAAACCATATGGTACTGGCACAGAGACAGAAATATAGATCAGTGGAACAGGACAGAAAGCCCAGAACTAAATCCACAAATCTATAGTCAACTAATCTATAACAAAGGAGGCAAGAACATACATTGGACAAAAGACAGCCTCTTCAATAAGTGGTGCTGGGAAAACTGGACAGCCACATGTAAAAAAATGAAACTAGAACACTTCCTAACACCATGCACAAAAATAAACTCAAAATGGACTAAAGATCTAGATATAAGACCAGATACTATAAAACTCTTAGAGGAAAACATAGGCCAAACACTCTCTGACATAAATGATAGCAACATCTTCTCAGATCCATGTGTCAGAGTAAGGACAATAAAAAGAGAAATAAACAAATGGGACTTAATTAAACTTCAAAGTTTCTGCACAGCTAAGGAAACCCTAAACTAAACGAAAAGACAACCCACAGAATGGGAGAAAATATTTGCAAATGAATTAACTGACAAGGGATTAATCTCCAAAATTTACAAACACCACCTACAGCTCAACACCAAAGAAACAAACAACCCCATCAAAAAATGGGCAGAGGATCTAGGCCGACAGTTCTCCAAAGAAGACATGCAGATGGCAAATAAACACATGAAAAGATGTTCAACATCGCTCCTCATTAGAGAAATGCAAATCAAAACCACTATGAGGTACCACCTTACACCGGACAGAATGGCCATCATCAAAAAGTCTACAAACAGTAAGTGCTGGAGAGGGTGTGGAGAAAAAGGATCCCTATTACACTGCTTTTGGCAATGCAAATTGGTGCAACCACTGTGGAAAACAGTATGAGATTCCTCAGAAAACTCAAAATAGAATTACCATTTGATCCAGCAATCCCACTCCTGGGCATCTATCTAGAGGAAACCATGACTTGAAAAGACACATGTACTCCAGTGTTCATTGCAGCACTCTATGCAATAGCCAGGTCATGGAAACAACCTAAATGCCCATCGACAGAGGAGTGGATAGGGAAGATATGGTACATACACACAATGGAATATTACTCAGCCATTAAAAGGAACGAATTACCAACATTTATAGCAACTTGGATGGACCTAGAAATTATCATGCAAAGTGAAACCAGTCAGACAATTAGGCAGCATCACCTAATGCTAGCGCTTACATGCGGAAACTAAGAAGACACAATGAACTGCTTTGCAGAACAATGACGCACGGACTTTAGAAAACCTTGGTTTTTCAAATAAGACAATCTGGGGGGTGGGGGGATGCACTGTGGGTTTGGGACACAAAATCTATAAAATTGACTTGTGATAATTTATGTACACGTATAATTGAAATAAAATTCATTAAGTTAAATAAATAAATAAATAAATAAGAAAGTAGTCATACTAAGGAAGAAACTGGTAAATCTGGGTTAAAGAAAAAATCTGAGATATGTATTGTTTTGTGTCAGTTTTTGAGAGGAAATATTCTTCCTACGGCTGAAAACTCCCAACTAGGAATTAAAACAGTAGTTAGCTTATCTCACACTGAGTATTTGCCCCAAAAGAAAAAAAAAAGGATTTAGAGTGCTATAAAACTATATTTTTAAAAAAGGTAAGAATGTATACATGTAAGTGTGACTGGGTCACCTTGCTGTACAGCAGAAAATTGAGAGAACACTGTAAATCAGCTATAATGGAAAAAAATAAAAATCATTATTAAAAAAAACGGTAAAATCAGGATTCCCAGGCAAATATGAAATGAAAACATCAGGGATTTTATTAAATTCATTAATTAATGAGGGAATAAGTGAAATGTTATAACCAGGTCAAAGAGCATTTGAGAAGCTTGTCATATAGCCAATTAAACATAGAAGTACTAGGATAAAATAGCTAGATTAGAAATAAACCAGTTTGTGTCTTACAGAGCAGTGAACCTATCCTTTGGGATTATCTCTTCTACAATAAAAAAAAATGATTTGAGTCTCTACCAGACAAAAATCTACACGTTAACCTTAGCTGTACAGAGAACCCAAACTCTAGAAGTTCAGCAGCCACTGCCCTGAAAGCACACTCAGCCTTCTCTTTTGCCTGATTCCATATTTTTGAGAACTTCCCTGACAGCATCAATACCTCTCCATTGAACAAGCCTCTCTCCTTAAAATATGTTTAAATAGTTCAATGCATTTTTTTCAGGGTTGCTTTTAATGTGAGCTTGTTTATTTGAAAGAGGGATAAAAAATACAGAATCAGGAAATATGAGAAACTTTAAATTCTTTTTTTTTCCCTACGCTTCCAACATATAACTTCTCTTTAGTGAAATATTTAGGTCACACACACATCAAAGAAGAGAATTGTAAAAGCAAAAAAGTCTAAAAGACAATCTCCTCTGCTATTGCGGATTCAGGCAGCATTTGGTAACATGTGACTGAACAACAATGAAGTACATGTAGTAGCCAAGAGGTGACTCTATCAACTTTCCTCGTCATCACTGAGGGCATTTTTTGGCTGAAAGGATGGAAGATTTACACTGGCCTCCTTGACGGCAGATGTACATGAGGACTGGAAAACTGTCAGGGCAAGACGTTGCTGGAGATGAACTCAAAATCTCTCCCACCTCCCCTCCCTATTTCTCTTTCTCCCTTATTCTCATTGTAATCTTTATTTCTTAGCCTTTCTGCCTCCTGTTCAGTATATGAGCTGTCTTCTCAAAAAGGAGAAAAAAAAAAAAACAGGCCATTAACCTACCACATTCCATGCAAGTTCACAGAGAACTAGCATAGCTGAGGTAGCTAATTATCACTGCCTACCTTAGGAAAAGTCCTTGGTGCCAGGACAAGTTATGGACAAGCTTCCCACAAGCCTGTGTTGAGCACATTTGAATCAGATGCATTTCCTGTCCAATCAGTGCCTACTGATGCCCACATCAAACAGCCTTGCTTCTTAGAGACATGAGGGTGAGATGTGCTGTCAGGTAGAGAAGGATGCCAAACATAGTGGCCCTGGGACTGATGTGCCAAATACAAAAATCTAAGAAATAGGTTTCACTTATTATGTCCGGCAAATTTAAAAATAGTTTCTTACAGCATGTATGAAATACCTTTGTGCTTCCTTTCAGTGCATACAAAAAGATACATTCATTTTAGAAAACAGGGAAGTTACAGGTGAGTAAAAGTCAGAGCCTTTAATTCTGTCATACAGAGAAGACCACCACTGTTAAAAACTTGCTAAGAATATATCCATGGATATATATCATATATATGAATGAGTGTAAATATATATACATATGTAAATCTAATTGTTAACCTGTTCTTTCACTTAACAATTGACTAGAAATTTACTTTGTCTCATTCATTATTCATCAATTACATACTCGATGTCTGGTTACTCTCTTAAGTATTATTCTAATTTGAATAACATTATCATGCCTGTGTTGTTGACATGTAGCTGGAACCCAGATTTTTGCTTTATAAAGATAATATAACAAACAAGCAACTGACAGATGTCTATATACAGCGATTATTTACTTAGGCTTTACTCACAGAATTGCTAAATCAGAAATAAATCCATTTTTTTAGTTTATTTTTTTTTTGTCTTTTTGCCTTTTCTAGGGCTGCACTCACGGCATATGGAGGTTCCCAGGCTAGGGGATTAACAGGAGCTGTAGCCACCGGCCGATGCCACAGCCACAGCAACGCGGGATCCGAGCCACACCTGCAACCTACACCACAGCTCGGCAACGCCGGATCCTTAACCCACTTAGCGATGCCAGGGATCGAACCCACAACCTCATGGTTCCTAGTCGGATTCGTTAACCACTGAGCCACAACGGGAACTCCCAATAAATCCATTTTTAAACAGTTGCTATATTGCTGAATTACCATCCAAAAGGTGTATGTTGCTTTATATACCCACAGAAAATGCACAAGAATATTTCCCTCACATGATAAATTTTAATAGGATTTACTTTTATGACTTAAATCTTTGATCAGGACAATATAAAATACAAATGTAAAAGCTAATAATGTAAAAAATAATAAACCTATGAAAAAAATTTAACTTTTTCTTTTTGATTTGTAAAAGGTCTATTTATTATGATATTGATCTCTTACCTGACATTAAAGTAGCAAGCATTTTTCACAATTTATTATTTTTCCTTTAACTTCTTATTATGAAAAGTATTTTAAGCTTTTAGGTAGTCAAATAAATAATATATACACACATCTCTAACTCACTGTTCATGGGCATTTAGGTTGCTTCCGTGTCTTGGATACTGTAAATAATGCCTCTGTCAATATTGGGGAGCATGTAGCTTTTCCAGTTAGAGTTTTCTCTGAATATCTGCTCAAGACTGGGATTGCTTGATCATATGGTAATTCTATTTTTAGCTTTTTAAGGAAGCTCCAGACTGTTTTCTACAGTAGCTGCACGAATTTATATTTCCACCAGCAGTGTAGAAGGGTTCCCTTTTCTCCACACCCTCTCCAGCGCTTATTATTTTTAGATTTTTCAATGATGGACAGTCTGATTGGAGTGAGGTGATAGCTCACTGTAGTTATGACTTGTGTTTTTCTAACAATTAGTGAAACGTAGCATCTTTTCATGTGTCTATTGCCCATTGCTACATCTTCTTTGGAGAAATGTCTATCTGGGTCTTCTGCCTATTTTTTGATGGGGTTCTTTGTTTTTTGTTTTGGGCTTTTTTTTTTTTTTGTCAGATATGCATATGTTCTTTACAGGCCATGACTTGAATAAATTTAAGTGTCAACATCACACCTCATACCAAAAATAGTGAACACAGACGGGGGACAGTTACTGAGTAATATATACCTTAAGGATATATACATAGCTGCTGTAATTCTAGAGTTTGTAACTGGTTCCAAGGCCATATTCTTACATTTTTCTTCCTCTTGCTATTTTGTTTCCCTTGCCCCAAGCAATGCCTCAGTTGATTGCACTTTTTTTCATGGGATACTCCAAGTCTTAATTATTGATGTGTTTGAGCCCTTAGGGCTCCTGCCCTTACTGGGCTGCTCTATTATTACTATCAGACATGGAACTACTAAGAGTTGTCCCAGTTAATTCCTAGGTTGCAGAAATAATACAAACTGTATCCATTTGTAAAAGCAATCCAATTCTCTTCTTTGTAATTGATATCAATCATCTAAGTTCCTTCTCTGTTAGTTCTAAGGTTCAAAAGGCCCCAAATACCTAGGTGGTAGTCTAATCTTCTAGTCTGATAGAACTACCATTGTTTCTTCTACTGGAAATATTCCTGCATGGGGATAAAAAACTCACTGCTACGTAACTCTTGTGGTGAAAATAGTTTCTTGCTTAGAAGCAATACCATCATGATGAACAGGGCTTACTCTAAGTCCTCAGTTGTTGCGTGCAGTAGCAGTATTGTGAGTAAGGAAGGAAAATCCAAACAGAATGAGTATCTGTTCCAATGAGAAAAAAAACATTGCACACCTAGGTGGCTAACTTGTCTCCCTGGGGAATGGAGCCATATCAAGTTCCTAGGATTGACCTCTGCTATTGGTAAGTTGGGCAGCTAGCAGGGGCAAGAGCCATATGAGCCCTGATGAGGGGGAGGCCACACTGTTGAATCCATGCAAAGTTTCCATCCCAGCCACCACAGCCTCTTCTTTATACATAGTTCTAGGATGCCTGGGAAAAAAGACTAGTCAACATTCCTAAGATGAGCCAACTAGATCAACTGGCTTTTGAAAGCCTCCTCTGAAAGGGCTATGCTTTTGTGAGAAATCACATGGGATACAATATCATCCCTCTCTGTACCCATCACAATAGGTTCATTCACACACATTGTCCCTAGAGCCCTCCACCATCAATCATACAATCTTGTTCTTTCCAAGTTCTTAACCATTAAGGCAAGCCATTAGTTGTCACCATGAGGAAGATCCTCAGGCCGTGTCTTCTTCCAGGCAAAGTGAAAAATGTTCTAAATTGCCTGATTTTTTTCCTTCACCAGACAGTCACCTGAGTGGGCATATAAAATAGCAATAGACCATTTCTAGCTGGTGCCAGCTTATTCTGAAGAACTCTCCATAAACAAGACCTGAGATTTTGTTCCCTCTTATTTATTTGCAAGAAGTTCTCCATGAGACTGTAAGTACGGGTAGAATTCATGACAATGCAGCATGAGGAGGTGTCGTGAGAGCTTCAGCCACTCATCCATATGGTTTTACTGTTCTTTCCATACCTTCATGAGTCTAATACAGACCACAAAATTTCAATTTCATAATGACTGATCCTGCACAATCTTACAGATAAATCTGATAACACCTAATGCGTGGTAGACATCTTATCTTCCACAGGGGTCTTGGTGTCCAACGTTCTAGCACTCAGCCTCCACCAGGTCTCAAAAGCAAGTCAGGAGTTGCTGTTCAAAATGAAAATTATCAGCAGAAGACTTCTCCCACTTAGGGAACTGTGTCACACATTTTTTAAGGTAGTTGCAAGATTCATATGGCATTCTTATGTATCTCAGATACCTGGAGCACCACTGAATCTGATGGATGACAGGACAGCTTCCAACAGCCTTTTCTTGCTATAGAGCCTTCTTTTGCTGTGGTCTCAACAAAACATGCAATATTAGGGTTTCTCAATAAATGGATCAGAGCATCACTCCTAAAAGGCCTCCAGAGGAGTCTGCCATGTGTTGTATTACTTTCTTAATGAGAGCTGGTACAAAGCACAACATCATACCCTCTACTTGGGAATAGATATCACAACCTGCCAGAATCCCCAAAGAGGGCAGACCCCCAAGTAAGATTTATTTCTTAAACTCTAGCACATGTGCATCCAACTAAAGTATCAAGTACACTGGTTATCTCTCAATATTCCAGTCTGCATGATGTCATCCACAGCACGGTGTTTTGAAAGGTTCAAATGATAAGTGTTGGAGCAGACTGCCATGCACTGGTCACCAGTTCCTCTAGAAATACTTCTGCCCACTGCATCTTGGTGGCAGAATCATCAAGAACAGTGCAGTCAAGCACTGGGTGGAACAATGGTTTACTTACACAGAGAACAGACAGAGCAACATCAGCTTCTACAGTGGATGTCAGTACTCCCTGGCCAGCAGGTCACACTCCCGGTGGCCAATGTAGGGCAATTTGAGCTGTAGTAGAAAGACTCTGAGCCCTCCCTGTGGAGGACAGATACAACAGAGGGACTGACCAGAAAAACAAACTTTAAGCAAAGACAAAAGAACATTCTTTGAGCCTGAGACAGGGAAAAGATATTCTTATACAAGGTGAAAAGCTTGGCAGCACAGGCTGTGTGGACTCTATCTCTGGGTACGGAGGTGTTCCAAGCCCAGGGCCCACTTGTAGTTGAGTAGGAGCTGAAAGACTGTGGGCATGAGACTACCATTCCCAGCAATCAACTCCCCACTCAGCTATATGAGTAAAGAGATTTGAAAAGATATAACCTTGAGTTGAAACAATGAAGGTGCTTCAACTCTCTCCTTCTTTCTACCTACTCTGACTTGGGAAGAAGCCATGAAAAGGATTCCAAGGGAAATGGTAGATAACCATTCATTTCACTGTTCAGAAGGTAAGGGGCAGCCCCAGGGCTTTACCTTGTCCTGCCTTCCCATCATAATAGCTCTCACCTCACACATGAAGACAATGTGGAGATCTTTCAGTAGCCAGGAATGTTTACTCCAACTCTGCATTCAGGAACTGAGGAGATATCCACAGGGAGGGTCTATGGGCCTGCTGGGCCCTTTGGGAGATGAAATTAAGCTTGTAAAACTTTCAACACAAAGGTGACATTTGTCACTTCCACTTGGAAACCAAATATATGCCTTTGCCTAACTCCAAGGGGCTGGGAAACATGTAGAAGAAAATAGATATTTGCTGAGCAGTAAATTCTCTGCTATAATCATCTACTCTCTTTTGCTGGATGAAAAGAAACTAGTTTCAGCTTTATTCCTCTGTAGGTTATTTTGTTGGTTTTGTTTATGCGGATATTTTATGGTATTATTCCTTTATCTTTGTTGTTAAAATGTTTCCCAAGGTGAGTATAAGTATAGGTTTATTTTCATTGATTTTGCTGGGAACATAACCTGCTACCATACGTCTTTGACTATTTCCTACCTGACTGTTTTCTGAAAGTTTCTGTCCCTGGACAGTGGTGTCAGTGGTGGAAAGGAATATGGAAAAAACCAAGGGGCAGAGGCACAAAAGTATTTATGATGTACAGATCCAAGCAGCAGAGTAGAGGAAGAATAATACGTTCTTTTGGTTGGCTCAGACCTTGAATTTCTGAGTCTACTGACATAGTGGCAAAGTTATATATTATCTTTCTGCCTTTAAGTAGCAAGGCAAAAATCTAAGTGTGCGAAGATGTCAAGCCAGATTGAGGTTTTTAAATTTCAGTTCTATCTGCCTTATAGGAAAGGAATATCTTCAGTTTCTAATTGTAAGTTGTTTGTTGGGTGTACTTTTCAGTTCTATAATGAATTGTCAGTTTATCCCACCTCTTCCTTAGTTTTGTGGAAGGCTGGAAAAAACTGCATAGACACATGCCTTTTGAATCCAGAGCACAGCATCCTAATTTAACATTATTGTTGATCCTACTGCATTCTCAAAGCTGAGCAAACACTGACACTCTTAAGAACATGAGCTTAGACATGGCCAAAGTATCCTTCTCTGTGCCCATGGACATTTCGCTAACTACAGGAGTGTACTTAATGCTCAGCGGCTCTCCTATGCCCTCTGTGATATGCCAAGGTGGTCCAAAGCCTCCTCAGAGATACTAGGTTGACTGGTATTTTTGTCACCACCTGCATGTTTCCCAGGCCAGCCCTAAATCCTACATGTCATAGAAACTTAGCAGCACAATATGCAAAAGGAAAAAAAAATGAAAAGAAGTAAATGAAAAGACAATGAATGCTTCAGACCGAATATTTGTTTAAAGAAGTCTGGAAAATTTATTTCCTTACTGAGAGAGAAAATGCATGTAGAACAAAGCAGTTTCTGACCTATGTATTTTCTTTCTCTATCCTCCTTACGCCCCATTTTCTCATTTGAGCAATTCACAGAGAATAAAGACAGCCCAAAGACAGAAGCTATCACAGGCCAAAGCAGAATGAATCATGAAAATGTGTTCTATTGTACAACTGTCAGACTCTGGAGCTGTCCACTGATGCCTAGTACACCAACATGAACGTCTTATGACTAATGAGGGACAGGGTTTTGTTTTTTTATTCTTTGTTTATAATTCCTGCACATCAATTGATGGTTATTTATGTGTTCATCCACCAGGGATATATCGAATGGAAATAAGTACCTAAATCTGATGCATATCTTTTACATTTCTCTGATGACTAACCCATTTTGAAATAGCAGTAATATCAAAAATTTTGTATAGCTGTTCAGTAATCATGCCTTCAAGTTAGGGGTGGGGAGAAAGAAAACGTTTTAGCAAAACTTCAAAATTCTCTAATTTTCTGCCATTATTCACTATGTCCTCACTCAGACAGGTGGCTACAAATGTAAGAAATACTAGCAATCAGCTGTCATAGATCTTCATTAAAAAAAAAAATCAGGTTAGCATAATTCTTCCTCAAGGAAAATAGTCAATTTTGCATAACAGAATCTTAGGATTTGTGATAGAATAACAAGGTTCCAAGAAAGGAATGATATGCTCAAAACATAAAGTTCTTTTCTTCTATTTTTGGATGTTATTTTTATACTGTTTTACATAGGACTGGAGTGCAAATGAAAAACCACCTAATAACAGAACTACAGGTTGTATAACAACTGTATGCATTTTTTATCAAATTGTTGTCCAGAAAGTCAACAGAAACTTAAAAATATTTATTAGAATATTGATAATAGAAGAAAATCAACTGCCATTTTTCACTTTCTCATGAAACAGTTATTAGGATAAGTTTAATATGACTATTTCTTTAAACTACATCGTAATTTTCTAACTTCTTCAAAATGCATATACTTAGATGTTTCTAAAGGATTTAAGGTAGATTATAGAAATAAATGTAATATAGGAAGATTTTATACTCAAAATTTGGCATAAAATGGGATTTAAACACAAGAAACTATATTCGCTTGTTCCATGATTCCGACCAAAATGATGAAAGGAATATATAAATAAGATAAAAGGGGCCAGTTATGGAAGAGGCATGGGGCTATTCATGCTACAAAATTCAATAAACAAATCAGGGCTGAAGGAGCCAAAAGAAAAGAAAACACTGTAACACAATTTAAAACTTTTATTTTTGAGAGGGGGAAGAAGTAGGATGGACTGGTAGTTCAAAGTTAGTAAACGCAAACTATTGCATTTGGAGTGGATAAGCAATGAGACCTTGTTATATATCGCACAGGGAACTATATCTGATCACTTGTGATGGAACATGATGGAGGATAATGTGAAAAAAAGAATCTGTATATGTATATATAACTGGGTCACCTTGCTGTACAGCAGAAACTGATAGAACACTATAAATCACCTATAATAAATTTGTAATGAAACTTTCATTTTTGAGAAAGTTGTGCAATGTTTAAGGAGTAAGCTGAGGGTTTATCGGAAAAATTTAAACTCCCAACTAAATTTTTTAAAAACCATATAATAGAAATAGCAACTTAGTTAAAACTATTTAGTGTAACAAAGCAATGTAGAAATCTTAACTATAAAAGGAATTGAGAAATAAATATTCTCTAAGAATAGAACTTATAAAACAAGACTTTACTAAATAAAGAACAATCACATGATTAAAATAGTAAATGCCCATGTGGGGTTTGAAAAAATTAAATATTAATTGAAATTATTAAATTATTGAAAAAATAAAATTTCCACAGTTAGAAAAAGTAGAATCAAACTAAGGACAGACAAGTACTTTATTAATACAACCCAGGATATATATGTAAAAATAACGCCCAACTGTTCATATGAGAAAAAAAATTAGGGCTATATCATTAAGCTGAGGAACACTAAAAGAATGCTCACACTTTTATTTAATATTATTTGAAAGTAATAGTGAAATAAAACAAGAAAAATTTTCAAATTTAAAATAGTCAAATCATCACCTACTGAGAGTCTAAGAAATTAGCTGAAATAATTTTTAAATAATTTTAAAGTATTAGCCAATGAAGTGAGACAACAAAAAATGACTGGCTAACATTACTTACAAATATTTTTTAAGCACTAGTGAATGAATTGAAAAATCTTTTTTCAAATTAACAAGAGAGAAAAATCATTAGCTATCTAGGAAATCCAAGATAACTGGCTAAAAATAATTTTGAAAAGAGAATTAAATGAGATGATTTGGAAGACAATATGTGTAATCAAAATTAAGCCACTCTCTATGTACTTACAACAATTAGTTATTAAACATTATGGAAGAGATTCACAGATAAATCACACATTTTAAATATACTTGTTTACCTCCATCATCTCTCAAAATGGCAGTAATTTAAAAAGTTTAGGTCATTAACTTATAAGGACAAAAGGAATGAGACAAAAGAGAAATGGAAGCAGACAAAGAAAATCACAGAACTTTAGAACTCAAAAAATGTAGTGTATCACACTGATTTGTGGATATTGAAGAATCCTTGCACCCCTGGGAAAAATCCCACTTGATCGTGGTGTACAATCCTTTTAATGTATTGTTGCATTTTAATGTATTGTTGCTAGTATTTTGTTGAGGATTTTTGCATCTATGTTCATCAGTGAGATTGGCCTGTTATTTTCTTTTTTGGTGGTATCTTGGTCTGGTTTTGGTATCAGGGTGATGGTTGCCTCAAAGATGAGTTTGGGAGTGTCGCTTACTCTGCAATTTTCTGGAAGAGTTTCAGAAGGATAGGTGTTAGCTCTTCTCTAAATGTTTGATAGAATTCACCTGTGAAGCCATCTGGTCCTGGACTTTTGTTTGTTGGAAGTTTCTTTCTTTTTTTTTTAGGGTCGCACCCATGGCATATGGAGATTCCCAGGCTAGAGGTCAAATTGGAGCTATAGCCACTGTACTACCCCAGGCCACAGCAATATCAGATCTGAGCCACATTTGTGACCTACACCACAGCTCACAGCAACACCAAATCTTTAACCCACTGAGCGAGGCCAGGGATTGAACCTGCGTCCCCATGGATACTAGTCACATTCGTTTCCACTGAGCCACGACGGGAATTCCTGTTGGAAGTTTTTTAATCACAGTTTCAATTTCAGAACTTGTGATTGGTCTATTCATATTTTCTATTTCATCTTGGTTTAGTCTTGGAAGATTGTACTTTTCTAAGAATTTGTCCATTTCTTCTAGGTTTTCCATTTTATTGCCATATAGTTGCATATACTAGTCTCTTATGATCCTTTGTATTTCTGTGATGTCTGTTGTTACTTCTCCTGTTTCATTTCTCATTTTATTGATTTGTGTACTCTTTTTTCCTTGATAAATCTGGCTAAGGGTTTATCAATTTTATTGATCTTTTCAAAGAACCAGCTTTTAGTTTCATTGATCTTTTCTATGGTTTTCTTCGTTTCTATTTCATTGATTTCTGCTCAGATCTTTATGATTTCTTTTTTTCTGCTAACTTTAGGTCTTGTCAGTTCTTCCCTCTCTAGCTGCTTTAGATGTAAAGTTAGGTTGTTTATGTGAGCTTTTTCTTGTTTCCTGAGGTAGGCTTGTATTGCTATAAACTTTCCTCTTAGAACTGCTATTGCTGCATCCCAGACGTTTTGGAGTGTCGTATCTTTGCTGTCATTTGTTTCTACATATTTTTTAATTTCCTCTTTGATTTCTTCAGTGATCCATTGGTTGTTCAGTAGCATGCTGTCTCCAGGTGTTTGTATTTTTTGCCATTTTTTTTCTTGTTGTTGATTTCCAGTCATATAGCATTGTGGTCAGAAAAGATGCTTGATATGATTTCAATTTTCTGCACTCTATACAATAGCCAAGTCATGGAAACAACCTAAATGCCCATCGACAGAAGAGTGGATAGGGAAGATATGGTACATACACACAATGGAATATTACTCAGCCATTAAAAGGAACGAAATAACAACATTTGTAGCAATGTGGATGGACCTAGAAATCATCATGTGAAGTGAAACCAGTCAGACAATTAGAAGCCAACATCCAGTGCTACTGCTTACATGTGGAAACTAAAAAAAGGACACAATGAACTTCTTTGCAGAACAGATAATGACTCACAGACTTTGGAAAACTTATGGTTTCCAAATAAGACAATCTGGGGGGGGGGGCCGAGCAATGCACTGAGGGTTTGGGATGGAAATGCTATCAAACTGAGTTGTGATGATTTTTGTATACCTATAATTGTAATAAAATTCATTAAGTAATGGAAAAAAAGTCTTTAAATCAAAACTCAAAAAAAAGAAAAGAAAAAAGAAAAGATAAAAAGCAAAGTGCCTCTAGGAAGGGAAGCTGAGAGACTGTCTAAGGTCAGCCAGGAACTGGAGGCCTCAGGAGGCCTCAGGTATCTCTACAGTTAAGGGAGCTGATAATGGCTCTGACAGAATTTCTATTTCAAAAAGACTCACAGAAAATTAAAATAAGATAAAGGAAAATTAAATAGAAGGATAGAGAGACAAATTTGAGGAGAGCTCTCATAAAAATAAAGCAGAAGGAAAAATATTTTAGGTAGATTATTTTTCAAGAAGTATATGACACGAGCAATAGAACTCAAGAGAAAAAAAAAGCCAAGAATATGGAAGTCAAAGAAAGAAAACTATGAGAAACTACATAAAATTTCCAAGAAGAAAAGATCCACTGAATACACAGGATACTGAATGAGAAAAAAATAAAATTTGTGCCAAGGTAAATTACCATAAAATTTCAGAATATCTGAAGGGGAATACTTATAAGTCCAAAATTTTTCAGAAAGAAAACAATGTCATTTGCAAAAGGAATGAGAATAAAAGTAGCATCATTTAATACTGTACTGCAATTATATAGATGTTCCCATGGGAAAGGATCAACTTCCCGATCCTGGGGTAAGTTGAGAGAAGGGTACAAGGGACTCTGTACAATTGTTTTCAACTTTCTGTTGAGAATATAATTATTTCAAAATAAAATGTTTTAAAAATAGCATCAGACACTTCAACAGCAACACTGAAAGCTAGAAAACAATGAACTAACTTAGCAGTCTTCACAAGTCTAATGGGAAAATATTTCCAATTTAGAATTCTATACCCAAGTTTGAGAACATAGATATTTTCAGATGTGTAAAGTCTCAAACAATTTCACTCCAATGACCAATTTTGTATATTACTGGAAGATGTTCCCCATGATATCAATGGATTAAACCCAGAATAGAAATGAAATCCAAAAAACCCAGCATCCAATAAAAAGAGTCTTAGGAAATCTTTACATTGATGATGATGAAGGGACAGCTCTCGACCACACTGTTGCAAAGCCAGTAAGAAGAAAAACAAATTGAGGTGATGGACAGCTCCCAGAAGCAGTGTCGCAAAAATAAATAAATAAATAAATAAATAAAATGGATACATTACCTGACATGTTTGGACTCTTTGAGATAAATTCGTAATAGCTGTATGGAAAACAAGACAAAAGAAAAATGAATCACAGGAGTTCCCATCGTGGCTCAGTGGCTAACAAATTTGACTAGGAACCACGAGGTTGCAGATTCAATCCCTGGCCTTGCTCAGTGACTTAACGATCCGGCATTGCCATGAACTATGGTGTAGGTCGCAGAAGCGGCTCGGATCCTGTGTTGCTGTGGCTCTCTCTGTCTTAGGCCGGTGGCTACAGCTGCAATTAGACCCCTAGCCTGGGAACCTCCATATGCCGTGAGTGCAGCCCTAGAAAAGGCAAAAAGACAAAAAAAAAAAAAAAAGAATCACTTATCAACTCAAACAAATAAAAATATGACTAAGCAAAAAGCAAAGTAATGTATAATGGACATGTCAACTGTAAATAATCATAATATTATAACAGTGTAAGCACTGAATAGCAATTTACCTAAAAAACTTTGTAATGGTGTAGCAAATATAAGAGAACTAAATACTCATTTAGCACAAGGAATCTATGTATAGTATATGAAGTTCAAAGTTCAAGAACAGCAATCTGAGCAATGCCATTTAGAAATGCAGAAGTTAAAAACAAAAATTAAGAGCTAAAATACTAAAAATGATTTACACTGGGGTATAATGATCAGATTGTGGCAGAATAAAGCAGAGGGCTTTCATTGCTCATTATAATCCTTGAAGAACTATTTGACTTTTTAAATTATATGTGAAATACTTTGAATAAAATTAAAAGATAGAGCAGTCTCTAGGTTCTCTTGACAGAATGTGAGCAATAGCTAATGCACCCACCATAACCTTCTTATTTATTTGTGAAATCAGTTTCTTGAAGATTCATAATTTCAAAACCACTGGACATTTAATTTCTAAAAGCTGCCCAGTTTCACAAGGTCAGATAGTAATGGAATTAATAAAATATTGGAAGAATCCCCTGGAGGCAAGGAAGGGAACATGAACGGAAAGAACACGGGAGCAGGTCTCCCACATTTTAGACACAGATTCCCTTTATTTACCAGAGAGAAGCTCCAACCTAGGGTGTGGGAGCAGCTTTTCAGTTGAATCATAGCTCTTCCAATAACATCCTTCCCACCCTTCCCTTTAATAACTTTTTTGGCACCAATTCTAAAAATAATTTTCCTGGTAATGCACTTGCTCTAAAAGGTACTTACACATGGGTATCTGGTGGAACCATGAAGATCCACGGGATGAACGACTTGAGAAATTACAATTTGGTTCGTTGGGGAGAGGGGGTTACTTTGTTTTAATTCACATTTACTAATGAAGAAAGAGACTTAAAAAGCTTAAGAATATTTTTAAAATAAAATTTCTCACCAAAATAAACTCAAGAAATAAAACCAGGAATTCCTCCTTCTGCCAAAAAATATTCAAATTACATACCCACAGAAGAGCAGAAATCCAGTTAGGGGCCCTACCTAGACTAAGTAAAGGAGATTAAAGTAAAGGCAGAATCTATTTTCCCAGCAAGCCTTTCCTGAACACCTTGTCAAAAATTACAAGCACCTTCACACCTCCCTCACTCCCTATACCATTATGTTCTTTTTTTTCCCCAAACACTTACCATCATCTAACATTCTACATATTTTACTGATGTGTATTTGATTTTCTTCCCCCTTCCTCTGCACCAAGAATACAAATTGCATGAGGATGGAGACTTGTCATTTTCATGTTTTCACTGGTGCAGCCCAATGGCTAAAATGATGACTGGCACACAGTAGAAAATAACTATTTGGTAAATGGGTGTGTGAATTACAACAACACCAGGTTATAAGGAAGGAGTTAAGGAGAAGCCACACATTCAATTTAGAGTTCAGGCATGGAAAGAACTTTCCTCATATAAAAAGAAAGAAAAAGAAAAAAAAATATGAGGCCTATAATTTGAGGCTTATAATCTAAGAGACCTACCATGTGACATTTTTAAGTTTTATCATAATTTTAATAGATGGCATATTCAAATGTTTCCAAATCAGAACAATGTAAAAAGGTATTAGCAGGGAAATCTTGCTCATACCCCTCTCCCTATCTTCCCCATTCTTCTAATTTATTCCTCTTAGTCACTACTCTCCTTAGTTGCTGTGCTTTCTACCAGTGTTTCTTTACATAAATTGTTATATTTTTCTTTATTTTAGAAGCAGTTTTTTGACTTATATTTTAAAATGTTTGTTCCAGTCCATGATTTGGTTTTCTTCTTCAGGAATTTCAAATATGTACATATTAAATTTCTTGGGTCTACCTCCCAAGGACAAAATTTCTCTCTAATGTTTTGAAGTCTTTCTTGTTTTCTGCCTCATTTTGTTTGCTTTACCACTAATGCATCTCATTCTTGCCATGCTTTCTGTGACGTATATTCACTCTTAGGTCCTTGAAGTTTAGTCTCCATTCTTTAGTTTTGTTTTGTTTTTTGTTGTCTTTTTAGGCTGCACCCATGGCAAGTGGAGGTTCCCACGCTAGGGATCCAGTCGGAGCTGTAGCCACCAGCCTACACCACAGCTCACCGCAATGCCGGATCCTGAACCCTCTGAGCAAGGCCAGAGATGGAACCTGTGTCCTCATGGATGTTAGTTGGGTTCATTAACTGCTGAGCCAGGATGGGAGCTCCTAGTCTCTATTCTTGAAATGATCTGATTTACTTCTATTTTGTTCCTGAATTTGGCCACTTCTTATTTTTCTTTCTCTTGTTTTCTAGTCTTGGTTCCCACTGCCTAGCCATATCATCCACCAAATTCTTCTATTCTTTCAGTCTACCTTCATAGTGGCAATTACTTCATTACATTTTTCTTTTTCCAGTTAGAATTAGGTTATTATTTTTTTCTACCTTTTGGCAATATTTTTATGGCATCTTTTTTCATATGCAAAGAATTTTTTCTACATAATATTTGTTCATAGTTTCATCTTGTAGAAATTGGAAGTATCCTTTCACATAATTCATTTTGAAGGAGGTGAATTCTTTTAAACCAGCTCTAAGCCAGAAGTTCCTGGAACAAAGGAGAAAGGCAACTACCTAGGTTTCATTGACTGAGGGATCTCTCTTTAATTTACTTAAAATATAAGCCCTTTTGGGCTGTGGGGAGTGGAGAATGAGGACTTGTTTAATGGGTATGGGATATCAGTTCTGCAAGATGAAAAGAGTTCTGAGGATTGACTGTGTAATGATATAAGTATACTTAATACTACTGAACAGCACACTAAAAAAAAGTGATTACAATTGTAAATAGTGTTATGTGTATTTTACAAGTAAAATGTTTTTAATTTAAAAAAACATTTATTTCTTTGCATAGTTTAAAATATGCTTGCTATACTGCATTTTTAATACATCCACATTGTATATTTTCTGTGTAGTCATGCCATGCCACTTTTACATCCCAGAACCTAACCTAGTTCACAGGACTTTTTCCCTCACTAGCTTCCCTGGCCCTCCCACTAGATGAAATTAGGAAGGGAACAGCTTCTTTTCAAATGTAATCCCTTTTCTTCTAGAAGGAGGTGCTCTCTGAGATCTGCCATTTTAGGACATGTCTATGGACCTGCCTTTCACTCATTCTCTGTTTCCCCAAGTACTCGTGACCTATGTCATTTCAACTCTTACAGAAATTCCAACTTAGGAAGGGATAAGTATCATCCTGGAAGTAAATACTTGGATGTTTCTGATACCTATCGCTACTTAGTCTTACTTCAAATCAGATTCTAAGTGAGGTGAAGTTGAAGGGGGAATAAGATGATACAAGCTAACCTCAATAATACTCTTACTGGGACACCAACAGAAAACACCAAAAAACAAGTGGGTTAAGGATATTTTTTAAAAGGAAGAAGTATAAAAGTGACTATTAGAAAGAACCAAAGTAGAAACGTCTGTGTGTGTGTGTGTGTGTGTGTGTGTGTGTAGTGCAATAAAGATGTATATACAGAATGATTTGGAGAGGGGAAGGGAGGAAGAAAGGGAGAGAATTATTGGTAGAAGATCAACTAGGAGGTTTTCTAATACTCTAGGCAAGAAACATTGGTAGATTATATGAGAAAATGACAGAGCAGGGAAGCTAACATATTTAAAATACGAGGAGGAAAAGGAGTTGAAGAAATGGCTGCTCTTCTGTGTCATGAGGATATGAGAGTGATGCTATAGGCACCAGAGGAGATGACACAGATGAGAACACAGACACTGCCTCTGTGGTATTACAGGGAGAGAGCAAACAAAAATAGTTGTGATTATATACTAGAGTTGCTATCTAATGACAGTTTCTCTAAAGTTGTCATATCGTTAGGAGAAAAAATATATTATTCATCAGAGCCAAATGCAAAATATTTAGGAGCAAAGCACGACTAGAGCCATACTTCAAACTATACTCCAAAAAAATTGTCAGCAATATTAAAAAGTTATATATGATATATAGAACGACAACAAAAGGCTTAAAAATACAAAGGGAATATATTTCATCTTGGCATGGACAGAGAATAAAAGCAAAAGCAGAAGTCATAAAGAATAGTAAGTATGACCACATAAAAATGAAATATATATAGTAAAGAATATTTTAAAAGTAAAAAATAAGCCACTAGGAAAACAATTGCATCATAAATGAATAAAAAAGGGTTTAACATCCTTGATTTAAAAAATTCTTAGAAATTATTATAAAAAGAAGATGGCCATTTTAAAAATAGGCAGGAGTTCCTACTGTGGGGCAGCAGGTTTAGGATCCAGTGTTTTCTTTGTGGCAGTGCAGGTTCAATCCCTGGCCCAGTTCAGTAAATCAAGGATCCAGTGTTGTTGCAATTATGGCCAGGATATTCCATATGCCATAGGTGCAGGAAAAAAAAAAAGGCAAGACTATAAATAGTCAAGTCAAAAAGAAAAAAGAAAAACAAGGCCATTACCCTAGGGATAAATACTCATCATCAATAGCAATCAAAGAAGTGTAAATTAAATAGTAAGACACCCTTCTTATCTATCAGCTTGTGAAATATGATTATTTTAAAAACCCCATGAGAATACAGGGCAAATAGCATTTGCATTATAATATATATAAAAGTTATACACAGGGAGTTCCCATTGTGGCTCAGTGGTAACAAACCTAACTAGTAACCATGAAGATATAGGTTCAATCCCTGTCCTCGCTCAGTGGGTTAAGAATCCAGAGTTGCCATGAGCTGTGGTATAGGTTGCAGATGTGGTTCAGATCCTGCATTGCTGCAGCTATGGCACAGGCCAGCAGCTGCAGTTCAGATTTGACCCTTCGCCTGGGAACTTCCATATGCTACATGTGCAGCCCTAAAAAGCAAATAAAAAAAAAAAGTTACACACACATATTTTTAATAACATTGCTTGTAATGTTAAAAATGACCATTAGTGGAGAATATTACCAAGATCTGACATTTAAAATTACATTGTTTCCCTTATTTTGGAATCTTTTATATTGTAAGAAATTTACATTCAACATTTAGTGGAATGAAAGGTCTGTAAACCTAAGATATGCATCACTGAATACCACACGAGAAAAAAAATGGTAACTTTTGTTGACTACATAGACTTATACACGTTAAAATTAAAAGAAGCATAATAACATACATCTTGGAGAAATGTTTACATGCAGAAATTTCCTCTAGAAAATCATATTTTTTTCTGTACACAGCCATAATTTCTAACAATTAGAATTCTGAATTCTAATAGAAAATGTGCTGCTTAATACAATGCATTGGTGGTTTGATAAGGGAATGGTTATCCAGCTAGATTTTTTAGTTTACTAGCAGAGAAACGGCAGCAATGGAGCCATATTTAGCTGATGCTTATTTGATTTAAGTAGGGCTAAGGCAGCAAGGTCTTAAGACAGATTTTACTAGCTGTTTGAGACAAGACAACTTTCACTCTAGAATTCTTAAAACCTTTCAAAGTCTGGGATCTAAACTATTATGGAGAGAGACGATTCTAATGTTTAAAGCTATGGGGTAGAAAAGATTTCAGCCAAGTATAGTATCACTGCTACACTATTCAGGAGAACTGTTTTTTACAAAGAAACTAAAAGCTGAAAGCTGACTTTATCGATGATAGGTGTCATTCATTTGCAACTGCAGCTGCTAGGAAAGTGACATAATTTATTCAGTCATAATGGGGAAAAAACTTAAGAGAAGGAGGATTCTGCTTGGTGTTCGTGAAAGAACAATAGAGTTAAGTCATCTAAGAGGTTCTTCAGGTCTCCCACAAACCTGCTGTTTGTTTGTTTGTTTGTTTGTTTATTTATTTGTCTTTTTGCCTTATCTAGAGCCTCACCCGCGGCATACGGAGGTTCCCAGGCTAGGGGTCTAACAGGAGCTATAGCCGCCAGCCTTTGACACAGCCACAGCAATGCGGGATCCGAGCCGCGTCTGCAGCCTACACCATAGCTCACGGCAATGCCAGATCCTTAACCCACTGAGCAAGGCCAGGGATCGAACCTGCAACCTCATGGTTCTTAGTCGAATTTGTTAACCACTGAGCCACGACGGGAACTCCAACCTGCTGTTTGAACTTGAGAAAATCGCTCATGTTCCATGTGCATTAATTTAGAAATCATGTGGTGCAGAGAACAGGGTGGTGGTTCAAAGCCTGGATGGTGGAGCAAGCTGCCCCACGTTTGAACCTCAGCTATGCTACATGCAAGATTTGTAATCTTGCACAAGTTAATACTTCTGTGCCTCAGTTTCCTGGTGTGCAGAAAGCGCATAGTAATACACTTATTTCACAGTGTTATAATACATCATTTAACTCTCTAAATATGTTAAACCCTTAGAAGAATGCCTGCAACATGGACACTGTTTTAACAATTACATGATGAAAACTTTGATTTGGAAATCAGTGGTTTTCAAACTACTTGAAGTTATGGGGCCCTGGTTCAAATGAAAAGCCACATGGATGTCCAAATGATAAAAACAGAGGGAATTAGAGATATTTTTATGCCCCAGCACAAAGAAGTTGAGAATCCTGCCTTCCTTCTTTCCAACCTTTCCCGGGTAACCCCCTGAACAACAACTAGAAACCACGAAAAAATGGAGCACAGTTTAAAAACACTAATGAGCTCTTCCAAATCTGTCATAAGGTGTGGATCAGTTGGGAAATGTGGCTGGTCATAGAAATCTGAGAACTGTAGTTTAAACACAATGAATTTATTCTCTCATCCAGAAGGAGTTCAGCAATGAGCAGCTAAGGTCCGTATGGCAGCTCTCCACTGCCACCAGGAAATCAGACGGTCTCTGTCCTCCAGACCTCCAGTCACCCACCACATTCATGATCCAGACTTTAAACTACAGGAATGGGCAAAGGGGAAAAACAGCTTTCTACTAAGCCTCACCCAGCATCTTCTGCTAACATCTCAGTATTCATCACTAAACACAAAGGAGTTTGGGAAATGTAATATTTTAATTGGATGTGTTTCTACTTGGAATTAAATAATAGTTCTGTTACTACTGATGGAGAGAAAAGATTATGCTAGGCAATCACCTTCTACACAGTAGTTTTAAAATATTGTGTTTTATGAGTAAAAGGGATGTTAAAGCTGTTAAGGAAACTGGGAAAAGAAGAGTACACCAATCAAAATCTGACTCTTTTATCTGGCTTTTAATCACCATTAATTTTTATGTGGTTTCTGAAAAAAAGTATATTAATCTCTCTGGTGATTAAAATAATTCTCAATTAGTTATACCAGCAAGTTTTAAAGTATTTTCCTCTTGGATGGGGGAGTAAAAGGTTAAATAGATTCCCATTTGTAAATGAACGTTAACTTGAAATTGTAAAATAGGTACTGTATGTATGGAGTAGAGCATAGTATCCACTGCATATTTAATTTACAATAGCTGATAATTTTCTATTTCCCCTTCAATATGCTGAACTTCAATTTCTCCATCTACATTATAAAGAATTTTAGCCAAATGATACCTGATGTTTCATAAAACTTGAACATCCTCTGAAACAAAGGAAACCACAGAAAATGAAACACATTTTAGGCGAGAAGAGCCTCAAACACCTTAAAAAATACGTATTAAGTACATGACTTCAGGAGTCTAAGCTCTTAGATATAAAGCAGATAGGAGCTACTACCAAGATATGTATGAACCTGATGGTCCTCAAAGGTAAACTTTTGGGGAGAGTATATTTTACCCATTGCTAAGCTAAACTTATACAACTGGAAAAGAGAGGAAAAAAACTTTTCTCCCTTACACAATTCATTTTACCTATCTCAGCTAATTATCATTTTTAAAATTTTGGAATAATTAATAACATTGGATAATGTTCCGAAGGGTGGGTGAGGAAAAACCATGACATTAACACCCTGTTTTCTGTCAAACTTAGCATTACACCATCAAAATGTCCCAAGAGATTCAAAATTCTGCCAAAACAGTGTTTGTAATAGCTAAAGACTATTCCATTGGATGTAGCTGGATCAACTAATTAAAAATTACCAATTCTCTCATCAGTCAGATTCTTTAAGCCCCTGCTACTTACTGTATAACTATAATTTAAAGGACTTCATAGGAAATACAAATGAAATAGAAGATGAAGAGTTTGCCCTAGGTAGTTCTGAAGCATGGCAAGGAAGGGAGAATGAGGTCAACTCATATTCACTGAGCTTCCACTATATGTCAAGTTCCATATAAGGAACTAGGTATTAAATGCTGAGTAAGACCCAAGCCTTTATATCAAGGTAGGTCTGCTCGTCAAATTATGTCCAGGGTCACTGTACTCCTTGCACAATTAATGCTACATTATTACTCAAAACCTACCCTAAAACATTATTGACCAAATAGCACTTCATTTCACATATCTTGTCTTCTTGTCCACACTTAAGACTGACTTAATTTCTTTAGGCCAAGGAAACTTCCACTCCTGGGCAGAACAGACCATTGGAGAGTTTTCGTAGGATATTTGTTCTTATTAATGCTGGGAGAGAAAGATTTTGCTGAATAAAGAAATTTCTTTTTACAGCACTATTAAAATCAACTTTCGGACTTTGTAAGAAAATCAAATTTGAAAAAAAAAATGTCTGCCTAAATCTTGGATAAAAATTCACCAACAAAGTCAAATCCCCAGTTTAAAAAAAAAATTGAAATGAGTTATTTGATAAGCTCGGTTCAAGAGTTTGTTAAGACAAGAGATGAGAAACATATAGGTTATGCGTTATGCTGAGCTTAGCTTTTCTCACCTGTTTTCTATAGCATCCTCTATTTTCTTCTCTTACTTGCCTTGAATTTCAGTTTTGAGTTCCTAGGAAGTGAGAAACAGCAGAAGTTGCCAGGCTGAGTGTGATATATATCTTAAGTTACGTACCAAATTTCAGAGCCTTCCCCTTCTCTCACTACAGGACCTTCATGAGGCCTGGCCGATGTGTCCATCGCTGTCCTTTGATTTTTATCATGTATTTCATACTTTAAAGCCAATTCTTGAATCTCTGAACAAATCTGGAGTGCCGTGGTTGTTGTTTAGTGAAGGTACTCTGAATGAGGATGTGATTTATGCCTGGTGAAGGGGAACAGAGCCAGAAGAAAGGAGGCGTGCCCCCTACCCCAGAATAAACAGATCATCACCAATACTGCTTGCAGGAATTCACTGCTATCATGCCCTGGACAAATCTAAATACTTCCTGAGATCTATTCAGCTACCAGACTCAGGGACTGAGATGTTACCTTGCATTTTCTAATTATATCCAAATTTAGGAGGCTCAGTCTATGGTAGAAATATATACATCTGTGCTTCTATTCCAAAAAAAGAATGCCTAAGAACTCAGAACTAGTTTTTTTTTTTAAAGAACTTTTTATTTAGGTATAGTTGATTTATAATGTTGTATTAGTTTCAGGGGTTTAGCGAAGTGATTCAGATATATAGATATAGATACTATTTTTCAGATTCTTCGCTATTACAGGTTACTACAAGATATTGAATATAGCTCCCTGTGCCATGCAGTAGATCCTTCTTGGTTATCTATTTTACATATAGTGATGTGTACTTATTAATCCCAAACTCCTAATTTATGCTCATCCTCTTTGGGAACCATAAGAATATTTTCAGGAGTTCCCTTCACGGCTCAGCGGTTAACGAATCAGACTAGGATCCATGAGGACGCAGCTTCGAACCCTGGCCTTGCTCAGTGGATTAAGGATCTGCGTTGCAGTGAGCTGTGGTGTAGACTGCAGACATGGCTCGGATCCTGCATTGCTGTGGCTGTGGAGTAGGCCAGCAGCCGCAGCTCCAATTTGACCCCCTAGACTGGGAACCTCCACATGTCCATGTGTTGCAAGTGCGGCCCTAAAATGAAAAAAAAAAGAAAAAGAAAAAGGGAGTATTTTCTATGTCTGTAAGTCTGCTTCTGGTTTGTAAATAAGTTCATTATCATTTTTTAAGATTACACATATAGTGATAATACATATTTGTCTTTGTCTTATTTTGCTTAGTATAATAATCTCTAGGTCCTTCCATGTTGCTGCAAACAGCATTATTTCAGTCTGTGTGAGTGTGTGTGTAAGTGTGTGTGCACACACGCACGTGTGTATAGTTAGAATGAAAAGTAAATTCTTGGAGGAGAAGATGTCCCAAAGAAATGAATCAGTTAGTAATTCAACAATGATTGGTAGGACTAAAATTCTCCATGTAGGAAATAAGTTGAAGATATGATACTGTTAAACAAAAATTGAGGTACTACTGAATAAGTGTGGAATCATCTTTAAACCATAGACTGTAATGTGTCTGAGAAAAGGACTGTGAAGGCTAGTAACCAGCTGAGTACCATGTTTTGGAAAATAAAAATCCTGTATTCTAGGAAATCAGGTATGTAGAGCATATAATATTGCATGGATGCAGGATGATGGTATAAATATATGTTTCAGTATAAAGTTTATAATATGGTTTAAAAGGAGGTCTGGATTGTAGTCCCCTAGAATTAATACTGTCTGTGGGTTTTTCCTAAGACTATGATGAAATATAATGAAACAATTCAGAACTGGTAAAGTAAGAGCCAAAAGAAAAGACTAGTCTCTGAAGACAAAGAAAACTGCTAGAAAGAAGTAACAGAAGAAAGATCCATAGTTACTATTAGATTATGATCTTTCTGACATCTTTCTAACTCTAAAATATAGGTGCATGTAAACAGCAAAGCACAGAAAATACTCAGAAACAGACCAAAATCAGCTTAGGACAATATTATAACATAAGGCTGCAATTGAGAAGAAATCAACAAGGTCAAATAAGTATTCCAGGAGTATCACTATGTACCAAAAGCATGACTTGGCAATAAAGCACAGGAAAATCCTGTGGCACCCAGTTCCTCTAGGAAGTGCCAAAATAATCTGGAGAGAAGGGCATGACTTCCCACCACTAAGTTGAAACCCAGTGCAAGTGTTCATCACCCAAGTTGTTTCTGTTGTAAATTATTTTTAAATAGGAAGGTTATTCTCCTTAGGATCACTTGTGAAAAGGAAAAATTTATGGAAAAGATCAGTCCTTTACAAGTCCACCAGGGTGATCTGGAAAAGAGAACTGACCTTGGAATCAGTCAGTTTGGTTTGGAAGGCCGCTTTAAACTGAAGGTAGTGATAATAACTCTGGTCCAGAGTTGTTCCTACGAAGCGCCTGTAAGTGCTCAGTAAAAATGCATGTGAACATTTAACATTCTAGATTAAAATTCACACATTTCAGTGGATGACGAAGGAGGAAGAGAAAAAGGAGATTCTTCCTGAGGATGAGTATGTTAAATTCAACTGTTAGTCTTCTGAAATGGGAAATCTATGGGCAGTATGTTTCCATCTTGGAATAGTGAAATGGATTTCTTAACTTGCAAAGAGAATCACTTTTCTTCTAGGAACGTCTCTAGTGTTAAACCTGCTGTGTTAATTAGCAGTTTCAAAGATTGAGGAAATTATCAGTTTTAAATCTATCTAAGGCACTTAAATATATGCCCAGCATTTTTACTAGGTAGGGTTCTAACTTTAAAGACTAGCTGTGGAAATGGTTATTTACAGAAAAATTATTTTTATAATTCTAGTGAAATAATAATCTAATCCTTTCTATTTAAAAATGACTACTAGACAAAGAATTTAGAATATATATATATAGCACATCATTAAATATCCACTATTTCCTAATTTATCTAAAATATCTTTTTTTCTCCTAAAGAAGGAAAAGAATGTAAGTCTTATAAGTTAGTAAAATAACACTGTTAAAGATAATAGACACCAGAGTTATTTTCCTTTATATATATATATATATATATATATATATATATATGCGCGCGCGTGTGTGTGTGTGTGTATATATATATATATATATGAAAATGATACATACATTTTTGATACAGTGAGTCTGAACCAGAGAAATTCATCAAGGGGCCAGAAAAATGTTACATCATTACAAAACAAACGCAAAGTTTATACTCAGGGAAGACTAGGTTTCTGTCAAATTTTAGCTCTCTTCTCTAAGAATTCTGTGATTTTTTTTTTTAAGTTCATAACCAAAACTGGAGAATCTGGGATTTCCACTGAGTTGATGAGATGGCACATAATCTGACCAAGACATAGATAAAGAGATACAGTTTCACAGACAGACATACAGATATGCAATTTATATTTAATAACTAGATAAACTGTACTTACAAATCCTCTTCTACCAATTTCTCTAATAACATAGAATGAACATATTTGACTGGTTTCTGCCATGGATGATGAAGGTCATTTTGTAAATAATGTAAAGTACATTGCTGTATCTCTCTAACTACAAGTTGTTACAAGTCCTCCACACTGAATTTTCAAAGTAAATAGCAAAGGAATAAAAACACCACTTTTTGGTAGGCAATGATAAAAAGGCCCTTAACAACTGGGGAAAAAAGCAAAGGTGAGGAAGTTCTTGAAGACAGCAAAACAAAGAGAAGTACAACCTGACCATGAAAGTATGTTAAAACTTTGAGAAAGAAGAAAAGCCCTAATGGCAAAAGAAAAAATGTGCGGGAGGGAATAGTTTATCAAACATGGATTCCAACTACTAAACTTCAGAAGTCCCAGACAATTTAGATGTACAAACGACTGACTATAATGTGGAGACATGGTATGAGTCTCCAGAAGGTCTTAAGCATTTTTAAGAAGGGGGAAAACCCTAAATCTTACCATTTTATAATCATGCTCCTGTGAGCTCTTCATAGGGATTGCAACAAAGGCACCCAAGAACCAGGAGAGATGTTCCATGTATTTCTGCTGATGGCTATGTGACAGACTCTTCTACAGGTTAGAGGTAGAGACAAGCCTCTAGGAGGCTACACAGGTGAGTGGAGAAAATGGGCACACAGGCACATAATCCTTTTGTCTCTAAAGCCCAACTGAAAATTGGGCTGTGCTGGATGGGAAGAGCATGAAAATGGCCAGGGCTGAGAATCATGAATATCTAAATCTTATTCTCCCACAGCCACCTTCCTCAAATTCCCCAAGAGAGATTTATGGATAAAGAACACCTGATGAGGAAAAACCTCCTTGAAAGCTTTGGTAAGCAAACCCCACTGCAGAACCTTAGAAAACTATCGGAATGAATCAGTCATCTTTTGGCTGTTGTAGGGAGGCCTAAGAGTCCTCCTGGTACCTAGAACTGAGTTTCATAGGTGGTGAGGGAGGCAGGGTAGCTACCAACTCTCCAAAGTCAGGAGAGCTCAGCGCTTCCCAGACTAGACATGACAAACCAGATGAGGAGAAACAAACCTTAGACATGGGGAAAACCATACTGACAAAGTATCAGGACATAAACCCCTTTCTCCTCACCCTGTCAGTTCCAGTCCCTAGTACTACAATAACTGAACAAATATCCCTGTTTCTGGTATCTATGGCTGTGTAATGAATCACTCTGAAATATAATAGCTTAAAACACTATTTTCTCTCATAATTCTGCAAGTTGACCAGGATCAGCTAGGTGGTTCTTCTCCTACACCTGATGTCGGCTGGGGCTGGTCATTTGAGAGCTCAACTGGGCTGGAGCATCTAAGATGGCTCACTGGCAGCTGATGCCAGCTGTGGGCCAGGAGCTCTCCTGGGCCAGTTGCCTGGAACATCTGCATGCATCCTTTCTCTGGAGCTGGGGGTTCTCACCACAGATCAGCTGGTGTCCAAGAGAATGTATCCCAACATTTTGCACTTAGAGAACGAATCTGAAGCTGTCAGGGTTCTTAAAGTCAAAATTTAGAACAAGTACATTGTCACTTCTACTTCATTCTACTGTTTATGCAGTCAGAGGGCTGGCCCAAGTTCAGGAAAAAGGAAAACAAACCAAAATAGAATTACCAGCCATTGGTAATTGACTACAATCCCTGAACGTAAAATATCCCTCTCAGCATGCCCGAGAATGAAGTAAGGGACAGCGGTGAGGTGGTGGTAGAGAAAGTAGCTGTGAGGCCAGCATCTTTTATCTAATGACCTCGAGTGTCAACGGGTAATGTTAATTGGCCAGTGTTGTCAACCAGTTAGGTACTGGAGACAATTGCCTAGTTACTGACTGATTAAATATAAATCAGACTTTGCAACCAGAAGAATACAGATTGAAGAGGAGTCTAGGGAAACGGCTGCTCAAAATAAGATAAGTTTAGGGAACCAAGTCAAGGGAACCTGGTGCTAGGTCTGACCTCACTGAGACTGGAAGCCAGCACTTTATCCAGAAAGTAGAATCCAGTTAAGAGTAAATGAAAATCCTACAGAATAAATACAGCATTTAGCAAAATGCTTTTTTAAAGAATATTAAATTGTTGACAGAACACTATAAACCAACTATAATGAAAAAAATAAAAATCTTTTTAAAAATGAACTATGGATTATGAACAGTTGATTCAGTTTCTCATAATTTTTTTTATTTTTTACATTTTTATTATAATTGATTTACAATGCTCTGTCCATTTCTGCTGTTCAGCAAAGTGACCCAGTTATACATTTATATACATTCTTTTTTCACATTATCCTTCCACAAGTGATTAGCTACAGTTCCCTGTGGTTTCTTATAATTTAAATTGTTCTTCCTATTGTGCTTCTGGATAGACTCCCTCCCCTTCAACCAGATAAGCAGCCTTATTCTTTTAAAAAACAATAATGATGAGCTAGGAGTTTTCTTAAACTACCAGGAAGCATCGTCTGTCCAACCAAAGGCAACTAAGAACAACATTCAGTTACAGACTGTGAAGAAATGGAGACTGAAAGAAGCTGAAAAAAACTTGAGCCAATTGCTTGGGTTTTTTTTCCTATTTGAACTGATTAATTTACTTTTCAAATGAAAGCCAACCTAAGAAACAACAAAAATAACCCTTAACTGTTTCAAATTCACTGTTTAAATCTTCCTATATATTGCACTAATCCGTTTTAAATACGTTTTTTAAATTTGCTGCCTTTCAATGTGTTTCTATTTTATCTGTCAGAGATTTTCTGGGGGAGCAAGTCTCCAATTTTATAACGGAAGTCAACAAGAAGATCAGCTTTCACATGTAGAGAACTGCTTTCATAGGCAATCTTTGTTTCACACAGGACAGGGTCATCTGTATTCTCTGGCTGACGGTTCAGAGCTAGTAGCTGTTTTGGGGGGGCCACTTTTCTGCTATTACCTCAACATCAATTACTTGAGATTGGTTTATTTAGATGGGGGGCGGAAAGAGACTGGGAAACAAATAATTTCTAATGGCTGAAACAGGAGTAGTCAGGCAAATTTCCAGAGAGCAGCCGAGGCTGTAACTGCCCAGTTCCCACTGACATCAGTGTGAGTAATAAAACTAAATCCTCTGGAGATACTTTGAAATTTTAGCCTGCAGTATCTTTGGAAATGCTTCACAGTGAAATTGTATTTCCAATTCCACAGCCAATAGTTTTCCCAACCACCTCCTTCCCATTCTCCCAAACATGGAATAGCTTCTAACTCTGTTCATTTATGGTGATCACTTCAATTTATATCAACAGAGCACGGTGAAGGGTATGTCCAGCAGCCACTTCTGATTTACTCATTTTAAAACAGTGTGGCAACAGCTCTTTCCCTCGCCCAGCAGACAGAGGAACTGTATACAGTCTTCTCCAAGTGTTCTTAGGCTGACCTGAAGAATGTGCAAAAAGGATGATTGATAAGCATTACAGGAATGGACGTATTCTTAAGACAGCATATGAACTCAACTCTTTTTCATGGACAGAAGAAGAAACAGGAAACTTAAATGTGGTTGCTCTCTCTCCCCCCATTCTGTCTCTTTGGTTTTAAGGTGTTTTTTGTTGTTGTTCTTGTTTTTAGGGCCACACCCACAACACATGCAAGTTCCCAGGTTAGGGGTCAAATCAGAACTGGCCAATGCCCCAGCCACAACAACACGGGATCCGAGCCTTGTCTAATGACCTACACCAAAGCTCATAGCAACACTGGATCCTTAACCCACTAAGCAAGGCCAGGGATCGAACCCGCGTCCTCATGGCTACTAGTCGGGTTCCTTACCTCTGAGCCACAACAGGAACTCCCAGGTTTTAAGGTTTTCACACTTTTTCTTCCCTAAAATGACTCAAACCACAGCTGCAATAAAACAAGATATACTACATGCTTGTTTAACTTCTTTGTGCCTCTATGTGCCTCCCTCATTTTACGAGGATATATTTAGAACACTTAACCTAGAGGGTGACTGGAAGGATTAACGAATGTGAAATGCTTAGAAGTGTCAGGCACATAGTAAATATTCAGCACATGTTATATGTGCTTACAAATCTTGCCATAGAATTTGGGTTAATAGGCTACATAGTTCAGCCCTAGTCTTCTTGTGAACTGATCATTTATACTACATCCTCCCCTCTACCCCTTTTCTGTAAACATAAAATCATTAAGTCTTATACCCAGAATTCTAAAGCAGTAGGTGAGAATAATGGAGCTAGTGCCACCAATGACTGATAGGATAGTCATACACTATAAGAACTTTTGGAAATTAACTACTTCCAGAAATGTTGATGATTGGAGTGGTGGTGATGGTGGCCTACATTTAACGAGCCCTACATATTGTCCAGGCATTGTGCCCAAGCCACACAGTAGCCTTCTGATACGAGTATTCTTGTCTCTGTTTTACGGATGAGAAAACTGAGACTCTTATAAATTGCCTCTACTTTCTCTTTCTTGTACCTTCAGTCAAGTTTTGAAAGTGATGTCTATTTATTTGACTCTTCTTCCTTAATACCACTGACTCATGAACCTAACCAAGCCCCACCTCAGCACTGAAATGAAACCTAATCATCAAAGGCCTCCTTATTGCTGACTCAAATCAGCCCTTTCTCACCTTATCTTGACCTCACTTTAGCAAGTGATTCATGTTGACCATTCCCTTCTTTTACAAAATGCCTGCTATCCTTAGTTTATATACCCCATTCTCCTGGTTTTTGCCTCTTTCTACTGATTATAGTCACTATTTAAGAGACTTATCCCTTTGTGTCCCTTCAGAGACTGGCTTCTAAATATTTTTACTGCAACCATGGGAGGAAATATATTTTGAAACACAAATCTGTATTTAAAAACATATTTATACAATTTCATGAAACAGTACTTCCTTATGTGTAAATATATTCTGAGAAACGTTTTATATCATTAAAAATAATAACAGTGGTCATAACTCCTCATATTAACTGCCTGGTTTACACATTTTTCAGCATTCTGTGTCAACATTATGTATCATCTTGCATATGGTTCAAACAAACCCTGAAGTGACCAGTCTGCTTGGTCACAGCTATCCAGACATCTGTCATCTACTAGCACATGGTGGTAGCAAAACCCAGGAGACTGGGTAACTGTCTTAGTTATGCTCAAAAAAAGCTTTTAAAAGAATTATAATTAAGTCCCCTGAGCATTTTTTTTTTAGTGATGCTACAAATGTCATAGGTCTTTTGCTAAAAGTTTTCATTTGAATGAACAAATGCTACTTTAGGAATGGGTTTTAAATATTATAGAATAGATATACCCTCTAATTTTGAATTACCAAAAATATCTACTACTAAAAAAGTCACCCTTAATATTACAGTAAAATATCACATGAGGAATAATTATTTTCTAAGATTCCACTGTTTGATTTTATTCCTAATGGGAAGGCAAACAGGTCTGTGCATCTCTTCTCTCATCGCTTCAAGCATCCCTTGCCCATTTATTAGCTCATTGACTCAGCAATAGCTACTTAGCATTTCCTGTGTCCGTGGTATTGTTCTTGAGGCCACAAAGGATACAAACAAAAATCGAACATGGATTTGTCTCTCAAAGATGTAATGTTCTTTCTTCATTCATTCAACATTTAAAAATAATGTTTTTGACTACTTTTTTGTCTCCCAAACATTCATGATATATGACTCATTCACTTAATTCAAGATCAATGCTTTTGAATCATGTTCAGTTCAACTGCTGCTATAAAATCAAATCCAACAAGTCATCTGTGTGAGGTTTTCTCCCTTTCTTTGTTTTTTTCAAGTACTCCTTTCATTCCATGAAAGCTTTATCTATTAAAAGATATTTAGCTCCAAATAGCTCCATTTAGCTCCAAATGGGAGAGTGATTAGCTATGATTCAGTCATGTTACACGCAGTAAATATTAACTATCAACTAGATTTTAAAACCAGATAGCAAAATCCCAATATAGTGGATTTTTGGTCTATTTTTAGGACTTGTTTTCATGACTTAGACAACAACCTGGTTTCTAATCTCAAAGGAAATGAGAGATTATGTTTTATCTTCTCAAAGCCTGCTGGGTAACAGTATTTTTAATCTCATAGAATTATTTTCTAGCCAAGACATATAAACTCTTACAAAGTAAATTAATCATGCAGGATGTTCATAACATCAGGGCACTCTAGAAATGAATGTGCTGTGGAAGTAATAACCCAGGACAGGGTTTGTTCTATGCTGTTGGCCCAGGAAATCATGCCAGGTATACCCTATCCCAAATAATTTCTTTTTGTTTGGAATAGCAGCCAAGCATAGCAGCCCAGGTTGGTAGAAAGAAATCTTAGTCTTCACACCTCACAACACAGCAATTCCACTGCAGTATATACATTCTTGCATATATGCCAAGAAAACTTGCATATGTGAAGACGCTCCTCCCAGCATTATTTGTAATGAAGAAAGGTTAGAAAGAAAATGCCCCCAACACATCCACACGTATAGGATGATTCTATTGTATAAATACAGTAAAATGCATAACCTACACCTGAATATGTCTTTAAGCACAAATTTGACTAATGAATGACAGAAGTGTAATTCAGAGAGATACATATAATATGATATCACACATGCAAAATTTAGAAGCACAGGATAGTATAAGTTTACGGTAAATTATAAAATATAAATATATAGATAAATATTAAGTTTGGAAGAGAAGTTTCTTCTAGGTTAAAAAAAAGTAAAGGGCAAGAGAGGAAGGGAGGAATTTCATTTGTATTTATTTTTTGGGTTGCACCTATGGCATATGGAAACTCCCAGACCAGGGATTGAACGTGTGCCACTTGAGCTGCATCAGATCCTTAACCCACTGTGCCACAAGGAAATTCCATCATTGTACTTTTAACAGTCTTTTTAAAAATCTTAAATATGTATGGCCAAATCTTGACATTTGTTAAATCTAGGTAGATAATTCGTGTTTTTCAATTTATTCTCTTTGATCTTCCTTATAATTCAAATGCTAGTGATTTTAAGCTATTTAAAAAAAAAAATCATACAAGTGACCTGAAAATTTGGATCAGATCTGAACCATAGGCGATATCTAGGGTAAGAAAATTGTGGTTGGAGTCTTCAAATGGTCTCCATCCATCTCATCAAGATGATGCTGCAATTATGATTCTTGGAGGTTTGTCCAAATTGAAGCAGACCCAAGATGAGGGTATTCAGTGAGCCGTAATTATGGAGGCTGGGCAGATTGGCCAGGGACCCCATCAAGAATGCCAGACCTCACCCACCACAGAAAAAGAAATACTAAGGAGAAACTTAATTGAAAGTTATTACACTGCCTGCCCCTGAAGGTCAACGAAAAGTCTTACAAAAATAAAACTAAATTGAGACTGGTCATACCCAACGTTTCTGATGGCATTCCTAATTTTCTACATAACTCTGTCAAATTACGTAAAATGAGGCATTGTACCACATAAGCCCTCCACATGCATTAGTTCATTTTAGACTTATGTCTAGGTTTGATATTATCTAATTTTATATGTAAGGACACTGAGACATTGTTACCAAGGTTTGAAACTGAAGTTTAAATATAAAGGAAAACACGCAAGGAAGGAGGAAAAGGAAGGAAGAGAGGTAGAAGAAACTCCCTACAATAATATTTCAGTAACAGAAACGTTTAAAATATTCAGGGGGGAAACCTTCAAATAGTATAAGACCAATAAAAATGTCTTTTTTTTTCCATAGCTAAATCCATTGTTGCTACAAATAGAAAAGTTGACCAGCAGTGCCTTTGCCTAAAGAGTTGGTAGAAATTATCCCTATACAAACAACAAGCTTGATCCTATTTCAAAGATTTACATAACCTTTTTCATGCCCTAAACTGAAAATAGCAGGTGAATAAATATAAAATAACCTGAACCAAAAAGAAAAGAATAAGTGATTCCATATACATTTAAATCAACATTCAGTTAGGGATATAGGGAGAAAACTGAACATACGCTGGTCTGATGAGAATTTTATTTTTATATCTCATGTTTAACATCTAGTCTTACAATGAAAAGTCTTTTGACATTTTTTAAAAACAAAAGGCAGTTTCAAAAGCTATGGTTGGCTTGCATTTTTGTCAGTGTCTGCTGTTCTCAAGAGGCAAAATGCAATGTAGACCAACAGTCTGAATGACCGAAGATCTTTTGGGGATACAATTACTCAGGCAACTTAAAAAAAAAATATGAGGGGAAGAAACAACTTAGGGAATAGGTTCTAAGAAAAACAGCCAAATTGTAAGTGAATCATATTTAACTTTAAAATAAATATATTCATGATTGATATTTTTTATTTAATTACAGGGACCCATTAATTATTACCGTATTGGAGAACTGAGCATGTTTTTGCTCTTAATAGTTTAAAATATCTTTGTGAGATAGGAATGAATAAAGGGCAATTCCTAAAGCCCTTTCACTGTGCACCACCCAACTCTCACCTCAAGGGAGGATTATTAAGTAATGAATGATTCAAGTAAATATAATTGAGACCTAAATCACTCTCTAGGTAACAGGAAGTGGAACTTTTTTATGATTCTGGGAGGCTCCAAGATAGAACAGGAAAGAAACCTTATGATCTTCAGTAAAATTATGAGGCCCCACAGGCTCAAAGCTGTGCTAATTGTAAAATGAGCTTTCTCTCAATATAGGTTTCAAATGTACTTTTAAGAAGGAGAGCATAAGATTGAGCTAGAGCAGCAAAGTAAAATAAAGGTTGTTTTCCAAAGGAAGTGTTAGACAAAATACCAAATTTATAAAGCAGTTAAATGAAAAAAAAAAAAAAAGGTTACGTGATTCTTGGACTTAGCCACATCGAGGTGATGAAAGAGGCTGGTTATATGAAGAATTTGCGAGTAAGCTTTTTGGATAAAACTCTTTGAAATTGCTGAGGGAATAAGCAACCAAACAAAACAGTAAAATTTGAGGGTGTGTCAGGTAAGAAATATCCAGAAATGGAGGAAGAAGGACTTCCACATAACTCATTAAAATGCTTCACAAAAAAATATCTGCTGGGATCAGACAGCACAGACCCATCGTTTGTGAACACAGTTAAAATAAGATCTTTCCTGTTCCCCTCTTAACTACCTGTTCCAGCTCCTTTATGCCTACCCTGCCCTTAAACCCAACTGGAACAGAAAGAATAGCCAGTAATTAGGGATGGAAATAAGGGGGGGGAAAAAAAAAGACGTGACACCATTCTCCCTTCCCAGAAGGCACAGAAAGAGAATAAAGAAGAATCATGAAATAACTATAAACAAGCAAAGCCAGAAACTCTCTGCTTTTCCCTATATTAAAAAAAATGGTAAAGACTAGACCTCTTTACAGATCTCCAAATAAGTAGATATATATAGCCGTCATTACACATTTATATACAATGAGTTTTTCATTTTTCAAGTCATCATTTCCAAATCTATTTCATTTTGTTTTACCAAATCCCTACAGATCACTTACCAGCTCTATTAGGAAATCAACTATTTATTACTCTGGGTGTGTGTACAGTAACATGCTTACAGTAGGGATCAAAAGGTTTTTTGTTTTTATTTTTTTGCCTGTGAACTACAGCTAAAGAAGGAAGAGTAGAAATTTGAAGAATCAAAGCACTGCCATATCCTTTTACACAATCCCATCTCTTCATGCCTAATGATTACACACTGTAGCAGGGTGTAAATGTGAGCCAAAAATTCCAATTTCTTCATTACTCACAATATGGAAAAAGCAAAGGTTAGTCAAAGGCCCTACTGTACTTAACAGTGACAAATCAAATGAGAAATCTGTACAAAAGAGCAATATAACAAGTAAAATTTGTGAACTGTCACTGACATTAATTACCTAGTAATATAATAATGTGGGCAATGTTCTTTTTGTAAAAGAGAAATTTGGTTTAGTATAAATTAGTTGGCATTTAACTTTTAGGATGCCAATTTCAGAAGAAATTTATTTATTGGATTAATTTATTTTGATCAGACTCAATTTACTTTCCATCTCAATTTAAATTGTTATTTCTAAACACAGTATGCAGTGCTTGCAAAATCATTCCATTAAATGAGAAAATGGCAGTATCCTGCAAATGCCCCCAGATTCAATTACCAAAATCTAAGTAGTCTCTAAAAGAATATTCTGTTCTTATAATGGTGCTATAATGATGCTCATCTACTTGCCACTAAACAAATTTTAAGAATTCTAGCTCAGCCAAAATTCACAGAGAATTTATCCGTTCTTGCATGCTCACTTCCCAGACTTTGTGTTAAGTGAAAACCTTATACCCTAACAGGAATCATTCACTCTGAACAGGGCTTTACCAGGCACTAGAGCAGTGACACAATGCTATGTTGGTTACCTTCATCTTACACACTCTGGGGAGAAGCTACCAGTCCTTGGAAGACTAGGATTGGGTCTTTGTAAAAAAGCCTTCTCCAGTGCATACATCTTATAGAAATTAAAGACTTCCTACAATAAGACAAAGGAGGGTATATCCTTTCCAATTAAAGGATAACCAACAGTGTCAGATTAGGAGATACTGAGTGAGTGTGAATGGCTTAGGGTTCTACCAGATCGGAGAAGACCCTGTCAGGCTGCAGAAAGCCCAGGAAAGGGGATTAACAGAGTCAGTACACTCCCAGCCATGTCACTCTAAATCTTCACCATAACTGAGATACTGTAAAAACTGCTTTAAACAAGGTGTAATACCAAGCTTTACCATTTGGGTTTCAGGTAAACTGATGACTCCTGCTAATTACTTCACAGTGAGTAGGCACTACACATGTAATCATGTGGCAATGATTTAACAATAACCAAGCTATAAACATGTCTAGTCACTGCAAAGACAGTTCGAGTGTACAAAGAGCCAGCAATCTATAAGAACCACAAATGTGTTACATTCAGGAAATACATAACCTTATTCATGAAATCATTTTTCTAATAACAATATTAGAAATGAATATAAATAAAAAATGAGAGGTATAGGATAACTGGGTCTCTGCAAGACAATGAGATTTTTTTTTTTTAATGTCTAAAGCTGAAAAGCAGCTTCTACCAGTTTAGAACAGGAAGACAATCTTCTCTCTGGTGAAGAGAGTCGATCACAGATCACCAAAGGACCATATTATTCCATTGACCAAGAAGCCCTAGATCAGTAGGTCCTGTTAGCACATCTACAAGAGAACGCAAAAAAAAATTTTTTTTAACAACACACACAAAACAATCCAACACCTTAAGCAGCTCTCAGAAAAGCCCTCAAACAGAAGAATTCACACCAAGAGAAAATAATGAAATGATCAAGGGTTAACTATAAGTAGATATAGACTATGCATAGATAATATCTTTGAAATAAAAATAGATTATTTTCCTATTATGAAGATGTTGAAATGAAATTGCTAAAAAGAAGTCTTTGGAAATCTTGTAAAGTAAATACCTGCTATCACAAAAATTATATGCAGAGTTAGTGTATTTAAACTAGAATTTAAAAGGTCACCTAGAACAGAGAAGAAACATATGGAGTTGAAACTCCTTTCAATGGAATCAAAACTCAAATTTCCAGACTCCCTTGAAGCTTGGATTCAGTCATATATATTTGATGCCATTAATCAGACATATCCATTTGAGACTTTCAGGTGAAAGTGAGCCAAGAAAAGAAATAATCTGTTTATGCAACTTCCACTTTTTCTGGCATGAGCAGTTGAGAAGGCAACTGGTATTTTGGTGGAGGCAGTCAAAGCAGGAGTGGTTTTCAAGCAGTTGCGATTAGTCTTCCTGGTGCAGTAGGGCTGCCCTCAGACATGTACACTGAGAAAGCAGGGAAATAGCAGTTTGCTCATCAGGCAAATTCTTTGATATAGTTTTGGAACATTTCTCTTCTTCTTAGGACTGAGAACCGTGATGTCAAATGGTGAGGCAAACTACATTAATATGTAAATAAATTAATATATAAATAATAAACTTTTAATAATATTTAAATACTATCTAATGAAGATATTTATAAATATCTATAGTATTTTTGTTAATATCTCAATAATATGATTTTTACCCACAAACCGTAATAACAGTAAATGTTTAAAATGGAATTAAATTACATATCTTAGAACTCTACACTTTTAATTAGCTAGGCAATCATTAAGTCTTCTGAGTTTCAAGGTCAAGTCAACAATATTTAACTTAGAACACAACCCCACAAGACTCTTGAATTTGCACAGCAGGAAGTCCCTCACCTAGGGACAAACTATGTCCTAAAAAGGATTTTAGATCAGATATATAGACCATATAGAGATATATAGGATACACATACTCTAAATTATTTTAAGACAGCAGTTTCCTATTTTTACCACAGATGTCTAATATAGTATATGTTTATAATAATAACAAGATGAGAAGAGAAAAGCTACCTGAGAAAAAACTTAGGAAATGTGTAATGGTAAGTTACAGGATCAAGAAACATGTTGACAAGATGGCCTGAATCACTGAGCTGAAGCAAATTATATCCCTGAATTAAGAATACTCAGATCTATAGAAAAAGAAAATGTAGATTTATCTTTTTTGATGATTATAAAACATCATTTTAAATTTCAAATAGTTCATTGAAAATGTATTTTTAAAGTAAAAATTACCATAAATTTCAGTACACAGAAATAGTATTCATGCCACATTTAATTGCTACTAAATTTTTCCAATTATTGATGGTGAACAAAAGTCACGTGCATTCTGACCTCTTCCTAAAAGTCAAGTGAAACTTAATTTTTAAAAATGAGAAATACAGTAGGAACTATATCCAGTCACTTGTGATAGACATGATAGGAGACAATATGAGAAAAAGAACGTATATATTCGTATAATTGGGTCATTTTGCTGTACAGCAGAAATTGACAAAAACATCATAAATCAACTATAATAAAAATCTTTAAAAATGAAAAATAAGAAAAAATAAGGAAACTAGAGGAGATGCAAGCAATAAAACTACATAATTTCATATATAAAAAAGATGGAAAAAAGAAAACCATTTGGATCAGTTAACATAATTAAATTGAATAGTTTGCATAATTAAATTGAATAGTTTGACATTTCCCTTCAAAGACTTTCAATTTGCTTCAGATGAAGAAAATCCAACAATTTACCATTGATAAGAAACATGCCTAAAGAAGAATCAAGAAAGATTAAAAATACAAGTAGAATCAAGGATATTTCAAACAAATGCTAGTTAGAAGAAAAAGAAATAGCTAGTTTACTATTTCATTAAGCAGAGTTAAAAAAACATCTACTTAGAGAAAAAAAAGTGATATTTTAATGATAAATGATAAATCCAATAAGGCAAAACAACCATAAGCCTTTGTGCCTCAAGGAAAGGAAAAAGGAATGCTTCTAGAATTACCAAGAGAAGCTGACAAAATGATTACTGAGTATATTTTAATACACCTCTTTCAGAATGCAAGAAACATCAACAACAAACATGAGCTACAACATATAAACTTCAAACATACAATAACAGAGCTTAAATTCATAGATATAATAAACTCTATAACTAAAACACTTGAATGCACATATGTCCCCAGAACATGAGCTGGGAAATTCAGGAAGGGCACAGAAACAAAACCAACAGAAAAGAAGATGCAATTGGAATTAAGTAAGAGCTAATACCGTATAATATTCAATGATGGACATATCTATCAATAAAATGGAAAAAAAAAAGGGAAAAGAAATTTTTGAAGTCTAAAAGGATTTGAGAGGAACTTACGGACAACACCCCATCTTAACAACAAGCGAAAAGCTGAAGAGACTGCAAGATTAACAACTCCTTCTGGATGTAGAAGGGAGAGGACACAGCAAGAACTACTGCCCCAACACCAGAGAGACAGAGCCGATTAGAGGCGGCCATAACTTACCAGGGAGCACAAACTCCAGGGGAAATGCCTCAGGAACCAGACGCAGGAAACTGAATTCTGAGAGTTAAGAGCTCCATGGGGACCCGGTCAGAAGGGGGCCGCCACTGTAGTGTGAGGTTTATCTCTTAAGTAAAACCAGAGAAAAATTCTCTTGGGTTTCCAAGAGAGGGAAGAGGCAAGGAACCATTTTGAAATACTCCAGAGCGTTTTCTCTTAACAAGGCCTGTCCTCAGGGGAAACTAATTAAACAGAGCCTAACCTGCTACAGTATTATCAGAGCCTAACTGACCCAGGGAAGGAACCACCCAAGTGCCGCCCACTCTAGCCTATCTATCACACCTGAGGGTAGAAAACAAAAATGGAAACTTTTGCAAAGGTCACAGTCCAGAGAAAAAAAGGTTCAATAAGAGACTGAGACGTAATCATAGAACTATGAAGCTCTTCCTCTTCCTTCACACCACATTACTAAAGGCCTGTTTACCAAAGGCCTTTTACTTGGTACAGCGTATCCAGCTATCAGGAAAAAATTATGTCATAACAAAAGGCAGGAAAAAAACACAATTTGAAGACACAGAGCAAACATCAGATTCAGATATGGCAGGGATGTTAGAATTATCAGGCTAGGAATTTAAACAACTGATGAATATGCAAAGTGCTTTAATAGACAGTATACAGTCTGCAAAAAAGAACAGATATGCAATGTAAACAGAAATTCAAAAATGAATGCTAAAGATAAAATCAAAACCCTCTATACTAGCACTGGAGAATGCCTTTGGTGGGTTAGTAAACTGGGCACGTCTGAGAAAAGAAGAGAGATTGGTTGGTGGCCAAAGAAAGTATAGCCTTACTCTAAAAACCTAAAGCATGCAATATTATTTTCTTCTAGAATTTTTCAATGACTTTATCTTTTTTGCCTCAGACATCTCCAATAAAATTGCATCTGTCAGGTTAAAAGGAGTAAGTTGTCCAAGAGGTAATTTGGACTACAGCCTAGAACTTCTGCAGGGCCCTTTTTATAGCAAAGATATACTCAAAACTAGTAGCATTACTAGATATATGGTAAATGGATTGATAAACGTCTCTAAGTATACGTTGCCTCCAAAATCCAAAGAGATCTGTGAGGTGGTATGCCTCAGTATCCATCCTAGGTGCAACAAGGTACAGAACAAGTCTGCAACTTTAGACACTGTCCATATAAAGGATATCCTGATATGGCTCAGAACTGATTTCCAGGACCCTCCCCAATGTGGCAGACCTCAAATATTTTGCAAGGATTACTGCTCACCCTATGGCATGAGTAAGTCTTATTAAGGTATCTTAGGTGTTTGCTACTTTCTTCTTGCTGGGTCCAATTGCCATATTGTCATCAGTGTAATAAACCTGTGTGATATTCTGTTCATTACCCTAGTGTTCGAGGACCTTCTGAACTGTGTTACAAAATTGAGAGAGAATATAAAATTTGACAGCATCCTGGGTCAAGTCAGTAAATATCATTGTCTCTGCCATGTAAATACAAAATGCTTCTGATTTCTTGGTTTATCAGTTGATGGGGATTGACAACAGAACATTTACCATGTCAGTAACTGCATATCAATTTCCACAGACTGTGTTTATTATTTCCAGTAAAGACACCACATTTGGAATTTCAGTAGTGACTCCCATGGTTACCCCATCACATGCATGAGGATCTAGCCTGGTTTTACATGCACCATCCGGATTTTGAGCTAACTTTTCAGTTAACAGTCAAACAGTTGAGATCAGCGTAGATAGGATTGGTAGGAATCACTATTTGTGTATTCCTCAAGTCTTTGACGGTAGGACTAATATCCGTTATTTCCACAGGGAAGCAGTACTGCTTTTCATATACAATTTCGGCAAGGGTTGTTGGAGACTATTAAGGGGCTTCCATTTGGTCCCTCCTGCTCTCATAGCTCTTGCTTTATGGGTCTAGGAACACTCTTGTGATTCCAAAAGATATTAAATATACAAATATATTTCGGGACTAGGAAATAATAGGATAGGTCTGTAGTGTGTCTAGACATACCAGGAGATGGAATAGAATCAAAATTCCATCCACTCGACCTGAATAAGTCCCTACTGTACTCAAGTACATTTTGCGTCTCTAAGAATCAACAAAAATTTAAAGCCGATATCTAAGATGCTCTAGAAACATGAGATTTTTCCTTTTTCCTAGCACTCGATCACTTAGGTTCATTGCTGAGGTCTCTCTGGAGAAAACAAATAGGAAGAGTCACAGTATACATCTGTTGCCACCTTGCAGAGTCCCTTCTTCAGAATGTCTGGTCTCCCTTTCGATCAGGGCTGTATGGATCTGTGAAATGGAATAGTTCTGGAAATAGGCTATGAGGCTACAGAATATGAGTCTTCTGCTCCTACCGTGAATGAGGTTTCTGCCCAGCATCCCTAGAAGTTCTTCTGCACAGGTATTTTATTAGATTACCAATATTTTAATTTTATAGACTACATTGCATATATTCTTCCTTGTATGCCATAATCAATTAGCCTAGGCCACAGATTACTGTGACCCAAAATACTGATTAAATTCTATCTCTATGGCTTATCCCATAATGGGGCCCACGCAGTCTTTTATGTTACCTTGACATATCAAACCTAACACTCTCTGAATCATTTATTGCCACTAAAATCAAGAAACTTGATGCCAGTGGGGCAAGTCTAACCTTACCCTTGGCCTACAGAAGCTAACCACCACAAAGTTCTTCAACGTTGCAGTATCCTCCTAACCTATATATTTTTTTAACACTTGGATCCCCCGCCCAAAAGATTATTCCAGGCTCTTAACAGGATTTTGGGTGAGGGAGGCGGATGCTGAACAAACTGCATATATAAATCCACCACAACATATACGTGTTTCTGAGGATTGGGCTGCTTCCTTTATAGAAGCTATGCCAAGAAGTTCTTTTTTTTTTTTGTCTTTTTGCCTTTATGTAGAGCCACACCCATGGCAAATGGAGGTTCCCAGGATAGGGGTCTAACAGGAGTTGTAGCTGCCGGCCTTCGCCACAGCCACAGCAACGCGGGATCCGAGCCACGTCTGCAACCTACACCACAGCTCACAGCAACGCCGGATCCTTAACCCACTGAGCAAGGCCAGGGATCGAACCCGCAACCTCGTGGTTCTTATTCGGATTGGTTAACCATTGAGCCACGAAGGGAATGCCTATGCCAAGAATGTTCTTGAACTGTATGATTCCACGTATATGAGGTAATATATAAAGTAGTCAAATTCATAGAAACAGAAAGTAGGGTGGTATTTACAGAGACTGGACAGAGGGGGAAAAGAGAAGTTGTTTAATGGATACAGAGCTTCAGTTTTGCAAGACGAAAAAGTTCCGGAGGTCTGTTTCACAATAACAGGTAAATACTTAACACTACAGAACCATGTACTTTTTAAAAATGGTTAATATGATCAATTTTAAATTACGTATTTTTTTTTTACCCTAAGAAAGAAAGAAACTTCATTTTGAGTAATATAACCTGATTACCACTTCCAGGTTATTTTAAAACGCAATAGAGGCCAAATCCAGGGTGAATACACTCCTGACAATTAATTTTAGTCTGAACAAAACTTAAATTTCTATCTCCTTGGTTTAATGCTGCCACACATGTTTCCCAGGCTCCTTCAGAGAATGATCAGTGATGCCTTCTAATTTTTTTTCTTTGAAATTTTGGCTTCACCTAAAGAAGATGGTATACTCCCCCACACTCCAGTCTACGCTATCTTTGAATCTAAGAGGCAATGAGAGTAGTTGAAGGTGAGTCAGGGAGAGCGCTGCCATCACCTTGAGAGAAAACTGCCCGAGAGAGAGTGACTGCGAAGTTTTTATGTTGAGGAAGGCTGGTTCTTCAAATGGCAGAGAGAATTTGAAGGATCCAAAAGAATCTCAGCCTTACCCATGTCTGCTGAAAAGTTCCCATATCTGAGGTCTCTTCCCTCCCCACTAGTGCCTTTACTTCAGCTTTGAAAAACTTAGCATTTAATTATAACTACCATTCTGTAATCCTTATTGTCAGACAGACCATGAGCATGATCCTGAGCCATACCTTCCCTGCACATACAGTAGATGCCGGATAACTTCAGACCTGCAAGGAAATCTGATAACCTCCCTATTTCTTAAGTGTATATTCATATCTTTCAGTTACTACACTCACCCTCCCTACCTCTCCAGAGACATGAGAAGTTTCCTCTGACTCCCCAGTCTTCATTATTACTACTGTTGCCATGGAAGCTGATGATCTTCTAATTCCTGCTACTTAATATGTGGTGTCATCCAGTGTATCAGCATCACCTGGGAGCTTGTTAAGACAAGCTCTTAAACATCATCACAGGCCTATTGTATCAGCAACAGATTTTAACAAGAAATTGCAGTGGTTTGTATGTACATTAAAATTTCAGAAGCACTGTCCTAATTTCTTGCCTTCCTCAGGCACTACCACTGGTAATAGTTTGAGTAACTGTGACACCTCGGCACATCACAGATTTATCTGTGATTCATTTTTTGACTTGCAAGAACGTTATATCAGCATTTCTCGATTTTATGGGCAACCCAATCTTAGATACCCTTTTGACAGTTTATTTTCTGGGACCAACTATTTTAACAATCAGGTCCTAGCAGAAAATAGGTGACATAAAAAATTATAATTTAAAGATGGCTATAAAAGGTCTATTCACAAAATATGGATAATGACAGAATAATATAGTATGCAGTTGTCAAAGCACACATGTACACAGATACCAGAGAGTTCCTTTTTGTAGGAATTTAGCTCTGTTTAGCATCACTCTTCGCATCACTCATGGAATTTTTATATATCTATTTATGTCATTTATCTATGCTCCTAATTTGTTTCCATAATTGAGATAAAGAAAGAAAATGCACAAAATCAAGACAAAATAATTTCAAAGGAGAAAACAGAATAGAAAAACAAAGAATTGTAACATGAAGTTGAAAATGAGACCAGTAGGAAAAAATTGTATGCCATATACTTAGGACCAAATACGGCTATAAACTTCTAGCAGTGAACAAGGAAATGTTCACAAGGCTAACCACCTACTTAAATACCAGAAATAAATATCGTTTATTCAAAGACAGAATACTATGTAACACAGTGATTATGGCTCTTAATAATCACTTTATAAAAACTGCAAATATCTAAGATTTATAGATTGAAAGGTTAAATTAACACTGAAACCTTCAAGGCAATTTAGCATTGTAAATACTTTTCCCCAGTGTCAAATACTTAGCAAATCAAAAACCTAACAACAAAACAGTAAATACAGTCCATAACGCTTAATCTTAAATTCTTAGAGGAACATGTATTTTCCTCTACATGTTTATGGGAGTTTTTGTTTTTTCCCTTGTTTTGGCCATGCCCATGGCACACAGAAGTTCCCAGACAAGGGACCAAATCTATGCCACGGCAGCAACCTGAACCACAGCAGTGACAATGGCCGGATCCTTAACCTACTGAGCTGCCAGGGAGCTTCTCCATGTATTTTAAAAGTTTTCCAATTTTAGAAGTCTTATACCAATCACAGAGCTTATATTAGAAGGCATTCCCAGTGGGCATCTAAAGTAGCAGTCCATAACCAAACACATTAATATATCAGTGAAAAATATGAATAGTTACATAAAGTGAGATAAGTAAGGATTATAAATATCCTCACTTCATTCCAAGGTAATTTTTATCACTAAACATCAAAGAACTTAGAGTTTTGTTTTATTTCTGAAACTTTGGATTTTAGAATCATAGTTAAGAGATTATGACTCTATCACTCTATTCTATTCATCAAAAATAGATTATATTTACTAATATGTGAGGAGAGCAATATACACATTCCAGTAAATATATATTGGAGTATTTTCAGACATATAAAAGAATGAAATCCTGCCATTTGCAAGAACATGAGTATATCTGCAGGGTATTATGCTAAATAAAAAGTCAGACCTAGAAAGACAAATACTATATGATTTCAGTTTTACATGAAATCTTTAAAAAATGAGCAACCAAAATAAGACAGAAACAGACTCATAGATACAGGGAACAAACTGGTGGTTGCCAGAGGGGAGGTGATGGGGAATGAAATAGGTGAGGGAAATGAAGAAGTACTAACTTTCGCTTATAAAATAAGTAAGTCACAGGAATGAAATGTACAGTGTGGGGAATACAGTCAATAATATTTTAATAACTGTATGGTGACAGTATGTCACTTATCATGATCATCATCCTGTAATTTATAAAAACACTGAACCACTACATTGTACACCCGAAACTAATATAGTATTGTAAGTCAATTATAAAGTCAGTTAAAAAAAATAAAAACACTTTTCACCCAAGTGAAAACAGAACTTTAGTGAATACATCAGAAACTTTTCCTTATGCCTTCTCCTAACCACTATTGTTTCGATCCACACCAATGCATTTTACTATCTAGGACTGTATGACAATCACTTCCTTGTTTTCTTTATGATTTTTGCATCTAAGCTTATATCACTGACTATTATTGTTTCTCATTTCTAAACTAAATATAAATGAAAACATCCAATATACGTATTATTTTGTGTATGCTTAGATTTAAGAAACTCATCAATATTCTATATATCTGCAGGTACATCCACTTTTAGTGCCCACTGTCTACTGTAGAAATATTTATTTTCTATACTTTACTATTTACTTTATCATTTTATTATTATTTTACTATTTATTATTATTGATGAACACTGGGTTTGTCATTACCAGTTTGAGACTATCATAATGCTACGATGAACATTATGCTTACATCTCTTTTTATAAATGTGTATTCATTTCTCTTGGGTATATACACCTAAAAGTCAAGGTGCCAGGCTGTATGGAATGCATAATTTCAGCTTTGGTAGATAATGCCAAACTGTTTTCCAAAGAGGAAAAGTATGTTTACGCATACACCAGCAGTATTACCAATACAAGGTATTACTTGACTTTCTAATTTTAACACTTAGAAAACCCACAGAAATAGAATATGTTTTCTATATTACTTACATCAAGCAACTCTACAAAATTCACTAATTAATTCTAATAATTTAGCTGTATTGTTTTTGAATTATGTACACAATCATATCCTGACTTTAGTGTTACTATTTGGAGAAACAGAGAAATATCACTCCCAGAAATGGTCAAGGCAGAAGTCTAAACTTTTATCCTGATCATTGACCAGGAAGCAGACAAGAGAAAATGATTCCTTTCTGGGAACAGCCTTACTCAGTGACCAAACTCTTTTACTAAGGGATGTAGACCAGGAAGAGATGAGGACGGTAGAGTTAAAAAACTTCTTGAGTCAAATTTTGAGAAGGGCTTTCCAAGATGACAATACAAGATGCTGTGGATGTAAGGAGTATAGGAGATCTATCAGATGCCCTGACTATGATTAAAGCACTGAGTGGCTTTTGCAGTAAAAAGCATACCACTCTCAAGATGCAAATGACACAGATGTGTTTCATGGGCCACAATAATTTGAATGGTAACTGGAAATAGTGTCAAAAGTGGTCAAAGATATCTTTCAAGGATGATGATGATGATGATTATGATGATGATACAAAATTTCTACCTGAAGGAAATTCTTTAAGGATGTACTTCAAACAAAAAGAAAGTACATCTAAAAGGAAAGTCTGGAATCTAAAAAGAAAAAAAAAAGAAGAGAACAAACATTATTGCAAATTTGAAGATGACAAAACTATACAGACATTAAAAGCATAATAAAAGAAAATTGTGAACACCTTTACAGTAACCGATATAATTAAAATGGATAAACTCCCCAGAAAATTTAAAGAAAATGAGTACAGGGGGAGAAATTTCTTTCACAATCTTGGGACATTTAGAGAAACTGAGTCAGTCATTGAAAATCAACACACACAAAACCCTCCAAACTCAGGTGCAGGAATTCTACAGAAATTCAGGGAAGAAATAATTCCTGTTACAGAGGATTTTACAAAATACTTGGCCACTACCTTACAAAATGATCAGTGTCACAAAACACAAGACAAATTCTGAGAAACTCTTCTAGAGTAACAAAACTAAAGGGACACAACAACTAAATACAATTTGTGATACTGGACTGATTTCTGAATCAGAGATACAAAAATCTAAATTGCTAAAAACATGCAAATGTGCTCAGTTTCACTGGCAACAAAAAAATGCAAATTGAAACAATGCAGTAACATCTCAAATTTCAAAATAACACATAAAATGTGATATTTATCTGAATTTTGAGAATATGTATGTATATATGTGTGTATTATATATGTTTATTATTATTATTATTATTACACCTATCACAGATTTCAGGGCAGGAAAATTATCTAGTCATGCAATGGATGTGCTACAATAAATTCACCAATTATTTGTACAATTACTGCCTGGATACCCCTGAATTGAAACTCAAGGAAATCTAGTCAGTTTTTAAATAGCTTAGAAAGTTGTTGCTGGAGTTCCCATAGTGGCTCAGCAGAAACGAATCTGACTAGGAACCATGAGGTTGTGGGTTCGATCCCTGGCCTTGCTCAGTGGGTTAAGGATCCAGCATTGCCGTGAGTTGCAGTATAGGTCTCAAACACGGCTTGGATCTGGCGTGGCTGTGGCTGTGGCATAGGCCGCCAGCTACAGCTCTCATTAGACCCCAGCCTGGGAACCTCCATATTCCACAGGTGTGACCCTAAAAAGATAAAAAAATATATATATATATATTGCTTTCTCTTGCTTTGTTGTGATTGATGTGTTTCATCTTTGAATTAACATTTGTCTCCCCATTGTTTTCTCCACTCGAGTTTGTTCTAGAATGAGTCAAATCATTTTTTCACCTGACACAAAAGACTTTATAAATTAAAATAATTCAGTAATAACAGAAGTTAATTTATTAGGTAGTAGGCTCCTACTAGATAAGTACAAGCAGAGGATGAATTATCATTTTTTTATAATATTATGAAAGATCATATGCATTAAATGACTTCCCCAAACACTTCTAAGATTGTGTTTCACATAATTTAAGCATATCCAAAGTTCCTTATACTATTTCCTCGGCAAAACATATTCCCTGAACAGCTTCTCCTGTCTGTCTCCTCCAACACAGGCAGTTACAACTGTATGTTGTCAAAACGGCAGCAGTAACTTTGTGGGAAGGAACAGGGGGAGCTCTGGTACCCAAAGATCATAGTATGTTTTTTGAACAAAGACATGCCCACTGTTTATATGTAAGTAAAAGCAGGTACTCTAAGCCTTAGAGCTGTGCTGTCCATCATGGCGCCACTAGCCACATATGGCTATTAAGCCTTTGAACTATGGCCAGTAAAAAGTAAAATGTGCTGTATGTATATAATACATACTACATTTCAAACTCAACAAACACAAAAAGTGTATAAAAATAGCTCATTAATAATTTTTGTAATAATTTCATTGTGCAAATGACAATATTTTGGATAGCTAGGTTAAATAAAATATAAAAATTAATTGCATTTGTTTCTATTTACTTTTTAATGGAGCTACTGGAAAATTTTAAATCACATATGTAATTCATATTGTATTTCTACTGGACAGCTCTGCCTTAGAGACTAAGGTAGGGTTCAAAGCTGGTACTCGGTAAGAAAAACAATGCTCACAAAAATGCTTTGTTTGTCCCTTACTATATCATTAAAATATAAACTTTGTTGCTAACTTTGAAAAATCACCCTGTATACTCATAAAACTGAGTTTTTTAAACTAATTTGACTTTTCTTGACAGTCCCAGAGATCATACATTTCTTGGGCTACTTTATTACACAACAATTTTCTGGAGCTAGAAAGCTGCTGACTTCTTTTCAGACCAGGCTCGTGCCTTCACCATGGTTGCCAAAATACCCTGTTTTTACTCCCCTCAACATCAGCTGTATTTAGTTGTACTATCCACCTGAGCACTGGAGGCTTTTGAGTTTGCAAGCCCTGGTCTTTTTTTTTGGGGGAGGGGGCTTTTTGCCTTTATGTAGAGCCGAACCCGTGGCACATGGAGGTTCCCAGGCCAGGGGTCCAACAGGAGCTGTAGCTGCCGGCCTTTGACACAACCACATCAGCAACGCGGGATCCGAGCCGCGTCTGCAACCTACACCACAGCTCACGGCAACGCTGGATCCTTAACCCACTGAGCAAGGTCAGGGGTCAAACCTGCAACCTCATGGTTCTTAGTCGGATTCCTTAACCACTGAGCCACGAAGGGAACTCCAAGCCCTGGTGTTTTAACACCAATAGTTTAGCATTGGGTTTAAAAGTGGGGAAGGGTTTATTGCCCTGTTTAAGAGGGTAGCAGAGGTGGATGTTGGTGGTGCATTATTACACTGGCCCATTTTGTGATTAAATTGTTTAAAAGGAGAAATCTTTATCTGCATGTGGAGGAACCATCTGTGGGAATAATTGTTGCCAATGACATCAGCTGAATGAATGAAATAGATGAGGGTTCTTATCCATTTGCTGAAACAGAGGATCTTGTTCAAAAGGTGTATGGGGATCCCACATCCTGAGATCAATAGAGAGTAATGATGCATGTGTATACTAGAAAAGAATTCAGCGTTAAGTGGTTTGTTGATTCTTCTTGAAGAGAAACCAAATGGCAGTCACCCAAGCCTTAGAAACAAAAGTCAAAGGAAGCTACAAATCAGAACAAACAAGGAAACCCTAGGGAGGTGGTGCCTGAAATCAGATAAGCCCTTGTTCCTGTATGATAATCAGTTTATAATATGGCCACCAGGGGAGACCTAAGACTTCCAAATATACTGCTACTTACAATTACCTTGTAGTCAAGATGGCCTGATAACAGTTCATTTCATACTTTGTCCTTCCCAACATTTCAGTTTCTCCCCTAATTACCAGCTGGCCTTTTAGAGACCTGGTTTTCCAAAAAGGCACAACTGTATGCCGTTTTCTAGCTCAATGCTCTTCCTGACAGAATTACTGGGAAAGAATTATGCAAATCTATTGTTTACCAAAGCCATAAAACCATCTGGTCCTAGGGGGTTCATTTTTTCGTAGCTGCCTTCTGGAAGCCAGCATGGGTTTAACTTCCTCTGTCCTTCCCATTTGGCTGCCAAGCCACTGTTGACAAAACACAGGTGTTTTTCAAGTTTCTCATTTTTTGACTGGGTTTCCATCCTGATCTTTGCTGTACTTACTTTTGTCCTGTTTTCTGTACAATCACCTTATCTTCAGCATTTACACATCGCAGTCAGTTTCCATATGTCACGTAGCTTTTTTTCGAAAACCTGAATATTTCCAACCTTAGACAAACATTTATAAGTATGTCTCACAGACACAAAGCACATTTGTAGGAAGTCACTAAAATGACCTTGGTAATAAAACCTGAGGGCAGAACCAGAACATTCAGCACCTACATGATACAAAATAAGGAGCCATTATCTGAGGAATTTTACATTTTCAAAACAAGTTTCTGATCATTCTCAAAAATCCATGCATTTTGAATAACAGATATTAGGAAATCTAAGACTCTGTTGCTGCTAAGCCGGCTTCATAAGTGTATCTACCTATCAAGTTCATGATAAAAAATTATACTCTTTCATTCCGATTTTCAATGAGACTTCGGGATACTTCTTTTAGTATGTCACTGTTCTTTAATACACCACTATTCCTTCAAATTACAGACATTTCTGCATCTACCTAAGGAGTTGAACTGTATTTCTGACTAAAGAATTTCTCCAGCATAATACTATGGAGCCTGAAGCAGATTATAGCATACAAGCTGAATAATACCTTTTCTTAGCACCTAAATATTCTGAAGGCAGTTGTCAATAGAGCAGTTGGGGCTGTTCCCTAATCTTCTAGCTAGCTATGTTAACATGAGCAGGAAGCAAAAAAAGAAGTTACCTTGTTCCAGTGATTTAGACAAGCAAAGAGACACATGCTACAATATTTATTTTCTGTGACAATTAAAATGTTTCCAACACTTAAGAGCTTTTAAGACCACTGTAAACAATGTTAAATCCACTACATTGTCTAAGTACTAGGAGAACAGGTTGAACCTTCTGTGTGCTCAAACAGCTGCAAAGTAAAGTCAACCAGAAAAGAAATTCTGATGGTTTTTTGAGATAACAAAGGGCAGATCATTTTTAACCACAGGGAGGTAAATAACTACTGTTTGATTATCACCTCTTCTTGGTATCACCCTGCTAGAGCATTTTGGCTACATGAACTTGATTATTTGAAGTTTCTAATGCCTAAAATTTCCCTAAGTTCTATGCCTTTTGCTCTGTACTAAGATTATCGTGAAAACTGCTGGTTAAAGAAGAGGATATGATGGCGCTACAAAGAAGACCTGAACTTTTGGTTAACGTCAGAATCCTGGGAGTTGCCATTAGCTAAAAAAAGAACTAGTGGGAGGAGGATGTGGCTGTTGCTCAAAGGCTTATAGTTCTGCTCTGGCAGCCACATCCTGCCTGTGGCTAGGTCAACCCAAGTACCACATCTTACTGTTTTCTTGACTGATAAAACACCACCTGCTCTTGAAGAAAGGGTCTCTCTTTGCAATAAATCCATGTCATCATGAAAGATTAATAAACATTTAGGGTTACAAGAAACTTAGGGCCTTGAGCATTACCTATACATGTGAAAATGTCTGTGGCCAATCTTTTATTTTTTTTTATTTTTTATTTTATTTATTCACTTTGCTTTTTTAGGGCCACACCTGAGGCATCTGGAAGTTCCCAGGCAAGGGGTCAAACTGGAGCTATAGCTGCTGACCTATACCATAGCAACAGCAACGCAAGATCCAAGCCACATCTACAACCTACACCACAGCTCACGGCAACGCCAGATCCTTAACCCACCGAGCAAGGCCAGGGATTGAATCTGCATCCTCATGTATCCTGATTGGGCTTGTTACCGCTGAGCTATGACGGGAACTCCCCAAATATTTTAGTGATAGTAAAAAATAACATGTCATCATAGAATAGAATTTGGAAAAGGACATAAAGATGCAAAGGAGAAGTAATTCAAAGGCACTTCCTCAGATATATTGAGAATAGCTTTTTTTTTTTTTCCTGCTGGTATGTGTGTTTATGTGAATATACACATAGATGAGTGATTTTGACTTTACAAATATATGATATCAACTCATAACTATTTATAAAATTGAAGTCATATTATATCATAATATGATATATCATATTGTATTGTAATTGCCATGATCATATTAAATATAAACAAATTTTATTCTTTTAGCCACTTAATATTAGGTTTTATGAATTTTGCCACGATAAGTGTTTTCTGAAAACATTTTTAACATTTGTAAATACTCCATTACATCAGTGATTCTCAAGCTTTTGTACACCTCAAAATTCTTTTTTTTTTTTTTTGGCTTTTGCCATTTTAGGGCCACACCCAGGACATATGGAGATTCCCAGGCTAGGGATCTAATCGGAGCTATTGCTACTGGCCTGCGCCACAGCCACAGCAACGCAGGATCCTTATCCCACTGAGTGAGGCCCGGGATCGAACCTGCAACCTCATGGTTCCTAGTCGGATTCTTTAACCACTGTGCAACAACAGGAACTCCCCAAATTATCCTGAAGCCTTTGTGAATGCTTGGTCTACCCCTATAGTTTTCGAGTCTGTGGGTGTCAACTAGAGCCAAGAATGTACATTTCTAACAATCTGCCTGATCTTGTGAGTCTGGGGATTACACAGTGGTTACTAGATTATGTAAACATTATTTCTCAATAGGATATTTGGATTGTTCATTATAAACAGCATTAAGAGTAACAATATGCATACATAACAATTTCCACAGGATAGGTTCTTATAATAGAAATAACTAAAAAAGTGATGGAGTTTTTGGTCACCTTCCAGACCCCTCCAGAAAAATGACACCAATTTATACTGTATGTAAACGTTCTTATTCTATAAAATCCTCTTGCTACTTTGTCTATTTTATGCTTCCTAAGTATTCAGTCAAAATAACATCTTATTTCAGTTTACATTTCTTTGCTTACCAGTGAAGTGAAATATTTCATCTTATTTTCAATATCTATTTGAAAAAACTATGAACAAAACTCTATAGCTGTTTTCTCCGAGCTGTTGGGATCTTGAGATTTTTCTTATGTATTTCTAGCAATCCTTTATATTTTCAGGTTATGAACCTCTAGCTGTCCTATTTAACATAGATATTGTCTACTTTATTGATTGATTCTTTGTTAATTTATGGTTTTCAACAGTGGTTTGTTCTTTCAATTTGTACATAGCTAAGTCACTTTTTTCTTTGTGATTTATTTTGTTACTTAGAAAATAGTCCTAAAATAAATATTCTCTCAAAATTTTCTGTTTCTTATGGTTTCATGCTTAACATTTGCTTCCCTAATCATTCTGGAATTTATCTTTCTCTTCCTACCCTCCTTCCTTCCTTTTTTCTCTCCTTCCTCTCTTCTTCTCTACCTCTCCTCTCTCCTTCTCTTCCTCCCGTCTCTCCTCCTCCTTCCTTTCTTTCTTTCCTCCCTTCCTCCCTCTCTCTTTCCTACAATACAAAGTGAAACCCAAGTAGTTAATTAACCACCCATCATTTATTAAATAATCATTTCTTTTCCTATTAAAATGTGATGCATAATCATATTTAAAAGTTAACTTGCAAACTGGGAAATTAGTTGGTATTTGTAGGAAATGTGACCTGATATAAGATATTGTTTTTAATAAGCACAACAGGAAACATATGTGTGACACCTAATGAGAAAACCAGAAATCAAGCCATGGTGAAGCAATAGTAGCTCTAATTTCAATATGTGTCTTGGCTTCAGCTTCGATTCCCAGTCAGCCGTTTAGAGGGTTTCCTTGTTTTGCTCATTGCCTTAAAGGTAATGTTTTCAAAGGGACAAAAAAAAATTCCATTGCCTTAAGGAAATACTGAGAGTTGAGTGTGTTTTCCAGAGTTTGAGGCAAATGGAAACTCATTTAAAAATCCTTCTGCATCATTACATAAAATATATTTTTATTGTCTGGCCTTTCGTTTTCATTCCTTGTTCATTTGGTCTGCCAAACACTAGGTTTTTCTTAGTCTATTACTTTAAATTTTCCCACCCACCCCACACTTGCTCCAGAATACATCAGAAATGCATTATGAGGTGTAACAAAGATTAAAATAACCTCTTGACATTTGTTTTTGATAAAGTCAAGTTTTGTTTACAAATATAAAAGTCCCTCTCATAAATAGCTATCAACAATTCTTTAATTTTACTGTAGCTCCTTCCATCCAAAGTGTCTGGATGTAGTGCTAGCAAAAACAAACAAACAAAAAAATTTTACATAATCCAATCTCCAAAACAGTAACAATTATTCAGCATTCTTTCAGTTAGCTTGTACAATAATGTAATTATCTTTAGACCATTGAGGCTCAATTGCTACAATAATAAAACTGAGGGTAATGTTGGAACTTCAAACTATTTACCAAAGTAATAACCAATTTCCAGGTCCTGATGAATGAATGGCAAAGTGATAAATTATTTTTCCAACTTGATTTTTCTTGGAACTCACATCTTACGAATTTTGAAATGAGTAACATTTTTATTAACAAAGACAAATAATGCATGTATAATTCAAAGTCAATTACATTTTTAAAATTCATTAGGCAGCTATATCTAAAACTTTTTAATTTTAATTTTTAAATTTTCAATATTTCTGGCACTACAGAGATTTGTGCAGACTCAGATTGGGTTTTATGAAAATATATCCAGACACTGCATGCCATTCCTCATCTAGTTTTTTTTTTCCTTTTCCCACTTTCATGCTGATAATAGCAACATCATGCTTGACATATTTTTATTTATTCCCACTCACCTAGCCACTGATATGAATCAAAGATGGTAAATATACTAATCATGTGTTGCAATCTCCCAGTTCCAGTCTTATAGATATCACTGATCAGTTGCAACATTTTTCTCTTTATGTTTGCTGTATGTCTCTTTCACAACTCTTCTAAAGCCCAGGAGATAACTTAGCAGGTCAAAGCTCATTCCTGACATTGGCTGTGAGAAGTGACCTTAGTCATCATTTTCCTTCAACTCCAAGTGGACTAAAGGAAGTAGCAATGTCCACAAGAGTGGAAAGCAAAAAAGAATTAGTTGAGAATCCTAAAAGACTATCTGCCATAGGTTACCTGCTGATGGCCTCTGAAATAATGAGGATTGTAGGTCCCCTGTTTCTGGTATTACAGCAAGAAGCTGAGTGCACAGTTTTCCTGTACTAAATGACACCCAAGTGTGGAGTTCTCCCTTTAAAAAGGCTAAATTGTCATGAAGAATTAAACACTAGAAGGAAGACTTTCTCTATTTAAAGGCACAGCTTTATCCATCTCTTTCTACGAATCTATCTAAAAAAGGAGAGCCATTACATCTACTTAGGTATATTTTTATCAGACTCATATTCCAAATTGTTTGCTCCAAATATAACATATACATCTAATATTAAAATTTAATAGAATGTGAAAAATAAACACACACAATTTAGAACTATAAAATATATTTGCTTTTTCCTGGAAGTTTTTAAATATGAAATCCTTGATCGATTGCTAAGATGCAGAGAGCCACATTTTTTTCTGCCACAAGAAATAAGACTACTACAAAGAAAACATGGGTACTGGCAGCTGCTCTTACACAGAGTTCCCAATATTCCTGGTACAGGGATTCCCACAGGAATGGGACACTGGAGAAATCTAGTATCTGGGGGACTTGCAAGAGCATTCTGGTTCATCTCCTCTATTTGGCTCTTTGTACTTCGGTCAAAACTAATTATTTTTCCGAGAGCAACATTAAGGATTCTTATATAGCTGTTTGAAATATTTTGTATATTCTCAGATAATTTTAATCAAAGTGTAACTGTATTCTCTACATTTTTTTTTTAACCCTCCTCACCCACCTACCAACCGTCACAATCTAGATCACAGTTGGCTGATACTTGGCAGTAAGATTCTCCTCCCTCCATCTGGCCTCACGACAACTATCACTAATGGATCACAGGTTCCATCGGCCTCTGAACCTTCTCCACACAGAACTCTAAACTGCCTTTTCCAACTGATTTCAGTTGTAAGGGATAAAACTAAATCAACTCCCTGAAGCAGTCTGAGGTCATGGGGTATAGAAGAGATGGTACAAACTTGGCTGTTTAACTGAATCCCTTTGGTCTAAAAGAATACCTGGATCTAAGCTAAACCTATCAAGCTGGGATCTTCAAGAGTCAGGGGTCCCAGAATTTATATTTTTAAACAATTTCTCCAGGATGATTTTCATGCAGCCAGCTCTGCATCTGTTCACAGACTGACAACTGGGAGACATGGGTAGAGAGGAAAAAATTAATCAATTTATTTAAGACTACTGAACCTCAGTTTGCTAATCTCTAAGAACAGTATCACGATACTTTCTTCAGTGGGTTCTTTGAAAGACAAAATGAAATCATGTGCTTGGATGAACTAAGTGCTCAACTCAGGACTGGTGCTCCACACACATGGTTTCCCTTTGTTAGACTGCTCATTAGCAATCTGACTTCAAGGGAGATCATCAAAATGGCATTAACTCCTTAAAGACCTTCATCTATTGTCAAGGAAACAAAAAAGCACATATCCCCTTCTCTCAAGGACTTCTTATCCAAATAGCTCCTGATATTTTTGAAATTATCACTTTTATTGTAGGCATTTGACATGGTATGGTTTTTTCAATAGTGCATACATGTACCTATTAAAGGAAGCCTCAAAGTCATCTTACCTTCTGTCGCCTTGACACAGAAATGAAGAAGTGATATATATGTCCAACTTGGTCAGTCAAGACCATGACATCTGGATTGTCACTAGGACAACTGGCTAAGTGAAAATTAATCACCTTTGAGATAATATTTTAGCAGTTTCTTTCCAGGCAACATATTCATGAAAGGCAGGACTCACCTGGAAAGAAAGAAAGGCAGGACTGAATGGAAAATGTGTATGTAGATTCACTGAGAAGTATTTGTGGTACCCCTAAAACCAAACCAAATTTAATATTTTGTATTTATTACTTTCCTAGAGAGCCAGCTTTTTTTCTTCAAAGATCCTGATACCTTGAAGAAGCTGTATACATGGAAGCAGAGAAGAGAGGGTGTAAGGAAAATGTGGTGAAAAAAAGATGTGCATAAGAAAGTACAATTGGCCATGGCAGGGTGACATGCTCTGTGCACATCTCTGCAGTCTTGGAAACAGAGGTTATATAGGTGGATGAGGGGTGGGTGTAATGGTAAGCATCATTAGGACTACATGAATGGATGGAGGGGTGGTTTCCCCAAGAAACTGCACCTGGATTGCCCAAAACAACACATGACAGATACTCTTAAAATACCAAACCTCACTATCAGATTCTACTTTTTTCTGATCACATGATATCAACATTTGCTTGGCTAAAATGAGTATTAATTACACTGAAATACAAACGTAGGCATCTATTGTTCATTCCTTATGTCACGTTTCATGCAGAAAGGTTCAATCTAGATATCTAATCAAAACCAGTGAGGAAAGAATCTATCAAAAGTATTTTTTTTTTGTCTTTTTGCCTTATCTAGGGCTGCACCCGGGGCATATGGAGGTTCCCAGGCTAGGGGTCTAACAGGAGCTGTAGCTGCCAGCCTTCGCCACAGCCACAGCAACGCGGGATCCGAGCCACATCTGTGACCTACACCACAGCTCACGGCAATGCCGGATCCTTATCCCACTGAGCAAGGCCAGGGATCGAACCTGCAACCTCATGGTTCCTAGTCGGATTCGTTAACCACTGAGCCATGACGGGAAATCCTCTCAAAAGTACCTTAATGGAAGCTGACTGTCAAAATTAATGGGGGATAGGACTTCTCTTGTGGCTCAACAGATTAAGGATCCAGCATTGCCAGCACAGTGGCTTGGGTCACTGCTGTGGTATGGTTTGTTCAATCCCTAGCCAGGGAACTTCCACATGCCATGGGCGTGGCCCCCAAAAAATTAATGGGGGATAGTGCAATCGTTGAAAGACTCCATCTGCTTATCCTAAAACAATGATGCTCAGTTCAATTAAAAATCAAATAAATGGTCCTTAAAATTATATGTACCATGCTCAACATCATTACTGATTAAGGAAATGTGAATCAAAAACACAGTCACTACCTCATACCTACTAGGATGGCTAAAATTTTAAAAGACAGACAGTAAGAACTATTGGTGACTCCTGGTTTCCAGTCCAGCAAGTCAGGAGCTTAGAAGACACTACTCTGTCCTACTAACAACTTAAAAAAAAAATAAACTAAAAAGTCAACAACTCTTCTTAGATTCATCAGAGAAGTAAGCTCACAGGGAAAAACCAATTTCCCCCCAAACTGAAGAGACGGACAGGTAGATACATAATTTAACAGTTTAGAAGTAGACACCTCCATGGGAACCAGTGTCAACTAGGACAATCTGAACTATAACTGATGAATTGCTGGAGGTTCGGAGTGGACAAGCCTAAGAGTTAAAAAATGCAGGAGACTGATAGTGAACCAAGAGTGAAGAAGAATGCAAACTACAGACTTTGGGTAATAATGATGTGTAAATATAAATGTCTCAATTGTAACAAATGTACCACTCTGGAGGGTTATATTGATAATAAGGGAAGCCATGCATGTGTTGGGGCAGGGGGCATATACCGTTCTCTCAATTTTGCTATGAACCTAAAACTGCTCTAAAAAAATCATTTCAAAATAATTATTTTATTCTCCAGCAGGATCTAGTCAGTAGGCCCCCACATTTTTGTGCATTCTACCTCCATAAACCCTACCAGGTCCTCACAATGAAAATTCCTCTTTGATTCCTGTAGGAGGAGGGGGAAAACATCATTTTGACACATGCCAGAGCATGCTGTTCTTAACAAGGTCTGCCCTCAGATGAAACTGTCTTGCCAACTTACCTGGGGAAAGGTAAGTACCCAAACCCAACTGGCTTTCTGTGGGGGAAAGGAAATCCAACTACAGTTCCCTCTATCTTTCCACGTGAGGAACCTAAATACCAAACTCCAGGCCTCTCTAGCCATTCTCTCCCACCAAATAGGGGTAGGTAGGGGTAGAAACTGAGAAGCAGTTGTTAAGTTCACAGTCTGGGGGCACAGGTTCACTGAAAGGCTAATATCTAGTCATAGCACTCTAGAAATTTTTCCCCCCAAAACTTACTACTACATTACTAAAAGCCTGTTTATCACAGTTGCTTTTACCCAGCATTTCATGTCCAGCTATCAAGAAATCTTTACAAGGCATAATAAAATGTCAAAAAAAAAAAGCCTGAAAAGATAAAACAGACATCAGAATCAGAGTCATATATGGCCAAGAATGTTGGAATTATCAAAACAGGCATTTAATACAACTATGATTAGTATGCTAACAATTCTAATAGAAAAAGTAGACAAGCAAGAACAAAGGGAAAATGTAATCATGAGAGAAATTCTAAGAAAGAATCAGAAATGCTAGAGATTAAAAAACAAAAAAACCAACTGTAGCAACAATGAAGAGTGCCTCTGAAGAGCTCATGAGTACACTGGACATGGCTGAGGGAAGATTCTTAGAAAAACTGTAAATGTTTGCTGACAACTCTAGAGCAACCAATAAAATGTAAATTAAAAAAAAGCACAATTGATACACTAAATACAAAGAAGAACAGAACTATAAAAACTTCCATTAAAACCAAAAAAGACACTAAGGTTATGAAAGACAAAAAATAGAAGCAAAAGAACAAAAGCACAAATAGAAAACTGCAACAAATATAGTAGATCTTAATCCAAATATATCAATAATCACTTTAAAGGTAAATGGACTAAATAAGCCAATTAAAAGATGACTGTTTATAAGAACTCACTTTAAATATAAAGACATCTATGCACAAAAATTTCATAAACTGGAAGATGTATATGGATCAATCCTTGAAAGACACAACCTGCCAAAATTCACACAATAAGAAACAGACAATATGAACAGGCCTATATCAATTAAAGAAATTATATTAGTAATTACCTTCCAAAACATAAAGCATCAGGCCCAGACAGATTTGCTCATGAATTCTATCAAACATCAAAGGAAAAATTATTCCAATTTTATACCAATATCTTCTCCAAAGACAGAAACAGAGAAGAAACTTCCTAACTCCTTCTTCCAACAAGTCAACTTTAAATGTAAAGACACACGCAAAGTAAAAATAAAGAGATGGATAAATGTATGTCCTGTTATCCCTAATCAAAAGAAAGGGAGAGTAGCTATATTCATTTTGGACAAAGCAGATTTCAGAGCAAGGAATATTTTCAGGAAGAGAGAAGGGTATTACATAATTATAAAGGGGTCAATACTCCAAGAAGATAACAATACTCAGTGTGTATACACCTAAAAACAGAAGGTCAAGTTACTTGAAGGAAAAACATAGAACTACAAGGAGAAATAAATGAGTCCATCTATATACAGAAATGGACAGATCCAACAGGCAGAAAATCAGTAAGTTCATGGTTGAACTCAAAAGCACTATCAATTAACTAGACATAATTGACATCTTATAGACTACTTCATCCAACCACAGCAAAACACATATTCATTTCAAGCTCCCATGGAATATTCAGCAAGACAGAATGCATTCTATGTCATAAAATATACCTTAATAAATGTAAATGAAATCATACAATGTCCGCTCTCAGATCACAAGGGAATTAAACAAGGAATCAGTAATAGAAAGGTAGCTTGAAAATCCCCAAGTATGTGGAAATTAAACAGCCATGTTGAAATCACACTTGAGTTAAAGAATAAATTTCAAAAAAATTTTTAAATATTTTCAACTAAATGAAAATGAGAACACAACTTATCAAAATTTGTGGGATACAGTGAAAGCCATGCTTAAAGGAAAATTTACAGCATTCAATGTATATATTATATATATTAGAAAGGAGGAGTAATAAAAATCAATAACCTAAACATCCACATTAGGACAGTAGAAAGAGTAACTTAAATCCAAAGTAAGCAGAAGAAAAGATATAATAAAAATGAGAGATGAAACTGAAAAACAGGAAATCAATAGAGATAATCAACAAAACCAAAAACCAGTTTCTGGAAAAAATCAATAAAATCATTATGACTCTAGCCAAGATAATTACAAAGAAGAGAAGAAAGACAGAAATTACTAGCGTCAACTACGTAGCCAGACAACTTCGATCTTTAGTTGAGGAATCTTCTGGCATCTTTACTATCAAATATAGAAGTAGGGAAATCACTACAAGCTTAGGGGACACTGAAGGGATTAAAAAAAAGACTACTGTGATCCACTCTATGCCCCCAAAATCTGATAATCTAGAAGAAATGGACTAATCTTTGAAAGATAGTTTGCCAAAACTTACACAAGAGGAAATAAACAATCTGAATGTCCTACATCCATTAAAGAACGGTAATCAGTAATTAATAGCCTTCCAAAACAAAAAGCACCAGTGAAACAGACGGGTTTACTGGTGAATTCTACCAAGCATTTAAGGATGGAATTACGTTAATTTTCTATAATATCTCTCAGAGGACAGCAAAAGAAAAAATACTTCCTAACTCATGCCATGAGGCCAGGATTGACTTACTTCCACAAAAAGACAAAGGAACCACAAGAAAAAGAATATAACCAATATCTCCCATGAACACAGTTGCAAAAATTCTCACCAAGAAAGATATCAGCAAATTGAATCTAACTATATACATACATAAACTATACAGCATGATGAAACTATACACCATTTATTCCACATACGCAGGGCTGGTTCAACATTCAATAATCGGTTAATGTAATCCATCCATCTATAAGCTAATGAAGAAAAATCACATTATCGTTATCAACAGATGAAGAAAAACATTTGACAAAATCTAACATCCATTCACAATCCAAACTCTCAGTAAACTACATTAGAGGGGAACTTCCTCAACCTCATAAACATCACCTACAAAAACCTACAGTTGCCATGAAAGAAGATAAATTACCATGAGTTTTGGGCACTCGACAATGTTTTTATAACACATTTTAGAGATGTATTTGAAGTTGGGAGTTCTGGAATGCTGTCACAAAGGAACTATTAAACAACTAAATGAACTACCTTATAGCCTAAAAATATATATCATCAAATTGGGGATAAGCGGAGAGGAGCATTACTGAAACACTTGAAGTACTCTGAACGCCCTCTCACTCTTACTAGAGGAAGAAGGATTTTAAAAAAAAAGAAAAAGTAGAAAGGGGGGGAGTTCCCTTCGTGGCTCAGTGGTTAACGAATCCGACTAGGAACCATGAGGTTGCAGGTTCCATCCCTGGTCTTGCTCAGTGGGTTAAGGATCCGGCGTTGCCGTGAGCTGTGGTGTAGAGGTCACAGATGCAGCTCGGATCCCGCGTTGCTGTGGCTGTGGCGAAGGCTGGCAGCTACAGCTCCTGTTAGACCCCTAGCCTGGGAACCTCCATATGCCGAGGGTGCGGCTCCACATAAAGGCAAAAAGACAAAAAAAAAAAGAAGAAGAAGAAGAAAGGGGGGAAAATCCTCAAACTACCATATGGTATAGTAAAAGTACTCTTATCTGATAAGATTAGCAGTAGTAGTTGGTCAGTTAATTAAAAAAAAAAGAGGTTAAAATAAATAACAATATAAAAATATCCCATGGTGTCCTGGGATGCTGGGACTCAGGTTCTATCCTGGCCCTGGTTCAGTGGGTTAAGGATCACGTGTTGCCACAGTTGCAGTGTAGGTTGCAACTATGGCTCAGATCTGATCCCTGGCCCAGGAAACCAATGTGCTGTGGGGCAGCCAAAAAGGTGTTAAAAAATTTTTACACACACACACACACCACTTATATGTATAAACATATATGTGTACTGTTAAGAACTGTGAAGGTTCTCAGATTTTCCAATGCCCTTGCAAGCTAACTCGAGTGTCTGCCACAGTGTCATCTATCACAAAACACCTAAAAATTATAGCAAAATATATTGAAAAAAATTTAAGTGTATTTCTGAGGCTGCTGGGAAGTGAGGAACATCTTAGAAGATAAAATGAAAGAGAAATATGAATCTATCCTTGAGGCTAGACACAGTCTAAAGACATTTTATAATGCCTGGTGGCATTCATCTTGTGTGCAGCTGGTAGGTGGGAAGCATTACGCAAATGTGAGACTTGGGAACAAATCAAAAGCCCTATTTTCTGAACTGGAATGTGACATAAGCAGGTTATCATGGAGAGGAGTAACAGCCAACGTTGTTGACTAGAGTCTGTAGAACAGGGTACTGTGCCTCAGCCTGTGGCTCAGTTGTGACCAAACTGAACCTGGTGATTTAATAACCACACACTTCAATTCTCCTATGTTCAATAATGTCTTAAAGGCATGGGTCATTTGATCCTACATCAAGTATATAAAATTGCATGTGTTCTGATAGTTTAGAATGGTGTTTTTACTCTAATTAGCACCTTAATTATTCAAACATCAAAAGTCATCTATATGAAGTCTGAACAAAACAAGGTTATATTTACAATTCAAAGATCAGTCCTAGGGGCAAGGCATACTCATTTTTCCCCCTATATTCTGAGAAATTCAAACTGCATTTACTATTACCGAAGGAAGAGATGGTAAAGGGCTTCATGTTGTACCTTCCTTCAGAATGGAAGGAAGTTTGCATATTTTTCTCTATAAAACTCTGTAAACTGAAAAAAAAATCTAATTGAGTTGCAAAAAAGCCAATACTACAGGAAGAGTTGTGTGTTGCGTGTGTTTGGTTTTTTGCGTGTTTTTTGTTTTATCTTTTGTCTTCAGATTACACTGTTACTATGTGCTTGGAGAATCTCCTGAATACTTTCACTCTCATCAGCCTTCCTTCAGAAATAAAAACAGACCACAGTTTCTTGGCTTTGAGCTTTGTGGGCTCTCTTCTGCTGACACTGTAGCATGACTCATAAGAGGTAGGATCCAACCTGCTTCACATAGCTTGCTATGAGTCTCAAAATTTCTCTGCCAAATTTCTGGGAACTTTGCACATCAGTTGGATAAATGTAGATCTTCCAGAGCAGAGCCTTTCATCAGTACTCCACCTTCACATAACTTTTGAAGTACAAAACAGTTAATTCATTTAGGAAGATTCATTGCATTTGCTGTAGGTGGCTGTGTTAGATACTAACTGATAGTAAGATGCTTTGAGGATATTAATTAAATATTGTTACTTAATTTATTCACAGACCATTTCACTGTGATGTGAGGAAAATCAATGAAAATGTCCATGCCTTAGCAAGGAGAGTACTTACTCTGTGGCTAAATGGCTATAATACTTTGTGGCTAGGCAGGTTACAATGTGCTACACAGGAATATTTATATAATTCAGGATGTAACTTTTGAGAGGGCCATTTATTTGTTTTATTGCTACATGAACCATACAAGTTAAATATTATTGGCTGTGTGAACCACTGGGTAAGACAACAGTTCTGCTTGGGTAAAAGATTTATGTGCATTGTTCTTTCACACTGCTTTCATTGAGGGCTGTGAGGAAATCCTTCCTAACGATGCATCAAACAGGTACATTTCTTAAATGCATTAAATACTGAATATCATTTTTAAAGATTTCTTTTGGGGAGAACTTTGTAAAACCTGAAAAATTCCAAGTAACTTTTTTTTTCAGGGACTTAGCTTTATTTCATTTTATTAAGATTTTGAATGTGTAACATATTAAAAAATATGAAAATTTATGCAACTCAAAATTACTGCCAAGAATCAATTATATATATATATATGTATATATGCATTTGTCTATACATATACATATATACACACACACATATATAGTGTGTATGTGAGAAAGAAAGAGTACAGCCACATGTATGTGTATTAAAGTATTTTAAGGTAACTTGTCGTTTTTAGACTATAAGTGTTTTCTGAAAAGAACAAATAAGTTGAGATCAAAAAAATCCTGTTTCATTTTGTGGTAACAAATCTGTGTTCTCAAAAATGAAATCAAATTACTCCAACACAAATAAATGGTTGTGGGGACATATTAAGTGATCAGTATAAAAATTTAGGAAAAACTCTGTTTTTCTGCCTCTTACCCCAAAACACTAGTGTCATATTCTCAGCAATGATTACAGAAATGATTTCACCAATTCTTCCCTCCAGTTAACAGATACACTGATGAATTTGCTTGAAAGGATGAAAAGGAGAAAAAGAAAACCCAGAGATATGCTCCCCAAAGGAATTCTCCATTTTCCAGAGTAGAAAAATGGATTGGAAAGGAACTCTGACCTCTGAGTAACCTCAGAAAGTCAAAAGAAAATAGACCAATGCTAACTTTCTATTTATCTTATATATCATTAAAACATTGCTACTTTTATAAATTTAAAAGTAACTCTGATAATGATAGCTTTGCATTGATTATATATCCTTTGGGGCTAGTCATAAAATAGAAACGACTTTCCATTTCCTTTTACAAAAATATTTGACATAAGGAAGAATTCCTTATTTTGGTTAATGTTCCCCCTTTCTCAAAGAGCCCTTTCTCAATAATCTTAACTTTTTTTCTCCACCACCTAACTTTTTATTATCCTGTGGCAGATGTAAAAACAATGATGAAAAACTTTAAATGAAGACAAAGATATTGGCAATGAAGAAGAAGCAGTTTAGTTTTACTACGTGCCAGGTACTATTTTGAGAGCCTCAAGCATCTTCATTCATTTAAGCTTCAAAGAATTCTCTAAGACAGATTTTATTTGTAATCACATTTTAGATATAAGAAAACTGAGGACGTTCAGTAGCTTGCCCAAGGTCAACCAGCAGCCCCCAAACTGTTGGCCTCTAATCTGGGTACAACCAACACGACTTACCCCTGTTTTCTATCTTTTATGACTACACTTTGCCCCACTGTGTCTACTTAACTAAGGCTTTGGCAAAGTTCAAATGTATATCATTATTCCAAAAATTGTTATAAAGAATTGAGATACTGCACATCATGCCATGTCAAACTATATAACCTAACCCGGCATAAGCTTAAAACTTTGCCATCTCTTTTCCTTATTCACTGACCTTTCATGCCAGATCGCCTTCTTAAAATCTTGGATTCAGGATAAGGCTTTCCTTTGTCTTGACAGAGCTATCAGAATTTCCAATAAAGCCAAGTCTAGTCAATCTTCCTCAGTGAAAGGCCAAACTTACCAAGGTCACTCCATTTAGCCTGTTTTTCTTGGCAACTCCTTATATGATCTCTCCCTGGATTTTATCAGTGGCCTTGCAATCAATGTAGTCTACAGTACAGCAACAGCAGGAACATTACCTGGGAGTTTCTTAAAAATGTAGATTATTTACTCCCACCAAAGACTTACAATTAATTCCTACACATATCATGCTTGAGAATCACGACTCCAGGACATTGCCTATCCTTTGATAAATGGACTGAAGTCTCCAATGCAGTGGCTTTTTAAACTCTATAGGGCATTAGACTTACTTGAAGGTTAGAAAACAAATTTCTGGATTCCTGCTTGTACAGCATCTGATTTAGCAGGTCTGAGGAACAGGGACCAAAAATTAATATTTCAGCAAATTCCCAGATGCTGCTGTGCTGCTCCAGGTGCCCTGTGAACCACACTTTGAAAACCACTGCTCTAACTCTTCCTGGGTCTTCTCCTCTCTACATTCAAAATTTCTCTGGAAAGGTGTGAGTTCCTCCTATGTTGTGCTGGAGAGAACACCCCTACCTTAGTGATTCAGACATGAAACTGTTTGATGCAGCTATTGTCTGAGAAACAACTGATGAGATCCACCATATATCAGGTGGGGAAGTAGGAGTAGATGCCTGCAGTCCCTGCCCTGATTCTGATATCTAAACCAGTTCCTTCTAGCATGGCAGGATAATTTTACTTCCATTCTTAACTGAATGGTCACTCTTACAAACAAAGCAGAGCAAAATGTATTTAATACAGCCTTTTATAGCACCTTCTAAATTAATAATAATGTGATAAAACAAGAAATTTACTTAAATCCACAGAACAACTCAAGGGCCATGGGATACAAGAAGAATTAGGGATCAAAAAAGAAAGAACTAGAGAATAACATAAACCATATATCTGGAGTTCTTACTGTGGCCCAGTGGGTTAAGAATCTGACTGCAGTGTCTCAGGTTGTTGCAGAGGCATGGGTTTGATCCCTAGCCCAGTGCAATGGGTTAAAGGACCTAGTGTTGCTGCAGCCTCGGCAGCTCAGATTTCAATCCTTGTCCTGGGAACTTCCATATGCCACAGGTGCGGACACAAGAAAAAAAATTTTTGCATTAAAATATAAACTAGTTGAGTCTTTAATGGGAAAAGGTTTAGGGAGCTTCTCACTCCCAAATTGTTTTAGAAATTGATATTTTGGGATTTCTAAATTGTATAAAACGATAGGTTTTATATACCAGACCTCTAAGAAAATATAAAAATAAATATGTGTCAGTTCGTCACTGATATAAAAGACTGAAAAAATTTAAGGTGTGCAATTGTGGGACAATTCCCAGAATGTTCGTGCTTTTACACAAGACAGCTGGTGATTTTCTAATGTGATAATCATTTATAATAGAGCTTCAGAGGGAACATTGAGAACTACCAATTACTAACTCTTTCCTCCATTTCACAGAGGTTTTTGGAATTTAAAATAAAGAATTGAAACATTGAAAACATGAGGATATAAGGAGATATATATGTATTCAGACACATATACAAAAGCTAACATGGTTTCTTTCAGAGCACTGGTGCTTATTTGGAATAATTTGAGAAAAATGAGATCCAGTAGCTTTAAAGTTTATTTAGATTTTCAGATATTTTTCTATATCAAGCACTATTAAAATGCATTGAGTCACCAAGTGATGAGAGCCAGAGTTTTACAATGGACTTGAACAGGAATTACAGGATAATGACAACTACTTCATCTCTGTAGTTGTGTTTTATGTATTTATAGATAATTGGGAGGAAGTAAAGCAGTCCATAGTCAAATCTCCAAGTCTATAAATGGTGTACACTTTTTGTTGCAGTGAAATTCTAAGCTAAAGGAGATAAGCTGCAGAAATCTCTTTTGGTATAAGAAGGCATAATAATGGCAAATGAGATTCTATATAACAAAATCCAGAAAGAAAGTTGCTTACAGAAGGATAATCCAGACTTTGCTCATGGAATGGCAAACTCAAGGCCAGCAACAATCTAGATAAAGACGAGGCAATGATTATATACCCTTTTCTAGACACTGGTTTACTGCGATACCTCAGGGGAAATTTTTCAAAAGCTGGTATTCTTAAAAGAAAATAAAAGAGGAAAATAATTGTCTGGATATTGCACAAGGTCATAAACAAAGACACAAGAGAAATGAAGCCCAATGACGGGAACCGTGAGACCACTAAGGGGGAGACAGAACTCCTTAATTAGATTGGTACTTGCAAAATTTTTCAGCCTGCAAAAATGATACACTGGCATGAGATGGGGCTCTTTAAAATGTGAAATAAGAAAACAATATAAAATCAAAAAAGTTATTTTATACGGTATGGAAATAAATTATTGTATCCTGAAAGGTAGAACAAGCTAAGAAAAAATGAAAACATTCTGAAAGGTTTTTGATAACACTCTGGCTAATGGTCACACTTCACGGTGACTTTCTTTCTAAGGGAAAATGGGAGGGACAGGTCAGGTTTTTACTGGAAGTATCTTAATCTTTGGAGTGAGAACAGCCATGTGTGACTAGCACTGTCTCCTGGGGCCTTACTGATGGACAAAATATTAGGCTAGATATACCATGCTATTTTCTTATCTTATTGGTGTTACTGTCCTGTAAAAGCAACTCTCTGATTTAAAAAAAAAAGTCAGGAGTTCCCTTCATGGCTCAGTGGTTAACGAACCCGACTACGATCCATGAGGATGTGGGTTCCATTCCTGGCCTCACTCAGTGGGTTAAGGATCCAGCGTTGCCGTGAGCTGTGATGTAGGTCACAGATGTGGCTTGGATCCTAAGTTGCTATAGCTGTGCTGTAGGCCAGCAGCTGTAGCTCTGATTTGACCCCTAACCTGGAAACTTCCATATGATGCAAGAGTGGCCCTAAAAAGCACACACACATGCAAAAGTCTCCTTATATGTGCCTCAGTCTTCCCCTGTCCTTCGGGTATTTGTTTCTGTCTCCTATCTTGTTTCTCTCCTCTCCTACTCCTTGTCTTCCTTCTCTGTTGTCTTCCCACTATGCTTTATTTCCTATTCCACTACAATGTGTTCTGGGCCTCTGTAGCTCCATTATTTCTTCTATCTATAGTATCTTCCATTGCCAATGTCCTAGCCATACTGCATCTTCCCTTGTCTCTATTTTCTTTAATCCTTGCTATTTGATGATTTGGAAATTCTCAGGCAGGGAGGGAAGCTGGGGAGAGCAGACAAGAGGAAATTTTAAGATGAAGAAGGAGTTTTGGAAATATATGCAATACCTACTGTGGCTATAACCATAGAACCATAGGGACACACAGTTTCAATAGTATTCTCTCTCTGTTTCCCTTATTCCATACTATTCCGAGTATGCGGCCAAGGGTTTGGCCATGCCCCTTTGAATTTAACAGACTCCACAGATGTTGAATCAAAAAATATTTGTAGCAATCTAAAAAAGTTACTAAAACACTCTTCCCTCTTCCAACTACGTCTCTGTGTGACTGCATTTTCATATATTTCAACCAAATATTGCAACACACTGAAGGCAAACACATAGGAGAATTCAGCTCTTTTCTATTAAGCCAGACCTTAAGGAGATATGCAAAAATCTCAATGTTCCTCACCTCATTATTTTTTGTTTTGGAAAATGTGATGTTCATGAAAAATCTTATTTATGTTAAAATGTAATGGATTTTGTTATGACTGTTCTAAAATAATAAACAATGAATTTTTAAGTTTTTAGCTTTGATTTATAATAAAAATGATAGCTATAACCCACAAAAATAAAAGGTCTGAAATTCTCAATAATTTTGAACTGCATAATTTCTTCATTAATTATATTTTGTTATTTTTAAACACTACCCAGTGAAAACAATTGCTGGTTTAGTATAGCACAGTTTACTATATTAAGCTATTTTCTTTTCTTTTTTTTTTTTGTCTTTTTGCCTTTATATAGAACCGCACCTGCGGCATATGAAGGTTCCCAGGCTAGAGGTCCAACAGGAGCTGTAGCTGCCGGCCTTCGCCACAGCCACAGCAACGCGGGATCCGAGCTGCATCTGCAACCTACACCACAGCTCATGGCAACACTGGATCCTTAACCCACTGAGCAAGGCCAGGGATCGAACCCGCAACCTGATGGTTCTTAGTCGATTCATTAACCACTGAGCCACGACAGGAACGCCTAAGCTATTTTCTTAATTAGGCAATATTTTATATTTCTCAGGTGTTATCATCAGCTACTGAAAAACCCAGATTACAGTTTTGCATTGAAGAATTTTGAGGTCCATTTTCTTCTCAAAAATCTTGTGTATTAATGGTGAGGAAAAAAAAACCAAGCCCTCTTGCAGCAAATCTGTCAAATTCCTAGATGAACTTCTTTAGTGTAAATGTTTGAGTTTACAAGTGACTAAAGGAAACTTCTACTGTCTCCTAAAGTAGGAGAAATTGAAACCCAGTGTGATAATCAGGCACTGGCAATTTGGCAGCCCTAGAGGTTTTACGAGGCTGAGTAATCAAGAGGCTTGGCCTTTAAAGGCCACATGAAGCCCTGGGCACCTGTGAGTGGGTAAGTTGGAATGAAGATGAGTCATACAACCACAACCCTTGAAGGGCATCATCCACTATGAAAGTGTCAACTTCATTTAAATCGCTCCACTTGAAAATGGATATGACAAAGGAACTTTGTATCATCCTTGGCTCTGGGTTAAAAAACCAACCAAAACAAAACACCTCCCCTAAAATACTATTTCTATAGGCCTGCTCTGGTAAGTTCAGGGATTTAAATCCACATGGTTTTCTGGGTCCAGAAAATTAATATAAAAAGTATTTCCCAAAGTGTAAATGGCTAAGAATGGCAGATGTATACCTAAAACCACTCTGTAAAGAAAAAAACCTCAAGTCATCCTTTCAGGATTCTTAAAAAGTCAGATGAACAGGATTTCCCAGCTCAGAATAACAAAACATGAGAAAAAAAAATCCATAATAAGCCAAAGTCACCAAAAGGCAAATGGCAGGAGTATATTCCTAAAATCTTCAGATGGAAGAGTTATCAGATATATGTTATGTAATCATGTTTAAAATTGAAGAAGAGAAGAAACTAAACACATGGGAAACAAGATACTATCCAAAAGACCAAGCAGTTTGGAATAATTAAAAAAAGGGAAATGTGAGAAATGAAAAATGTAATAGGTTATTAAAAAGTACTTAGAGGCAAGGATGAGGTTAAAAAACAGACTAGAAAGAACCTAACAAAGTAGAGTATATATTGGGGAAATTAGTCAGAATATACCACAAGGAAAAAGAAATAGGGAAATGGGAAAGAGAAAAGGTGACATGAAACATAAAATGAAAAGAACAATATGTATCTCTTTAGGCATTACAGAAGGAGAGAAAAAAGAACAGGGAAAGCCATTGTTTATAGCAAGATAAAGCAACAACAAAACTAGAAGGTATGAATTAAAAAAAATTATACATTTAAAAGAGGGAGAACTATACATACAGGAGATTTAGTAATAATATATTTTAGGCCAGCATATAGCAAATTTACAAAAAATGGACAAATTGTTAGAAAAAACTGTATTTTATCAGAATTACCTCAAGAAAACATAGACCTCCAGGAGAACAGACCTATTAAAATTAAAGTAATCGAAAGACTAGTTAAATATCTACAAATGAAACACTGGTCACATGATTTTACGGTGGAGTAAGATCTTTCAAGACTTATGTAATAGGAAATCTTTATGCATTCTGTTCCACATAATGAAAATAAGAAAAAAATTCCCCCTTAATTTTATGACTGTGATCATTTTGATACCAAAACTAGAAAAAAGATAAAAAACAAAACTATGGGGAGTTCCCGTTGTGGAGCAGTGGTTAATGAATCTGACTAGGAACCATGAGGTTGCGGGTTCGATCCCTGGCCTTGCTCAGCAGGTTAAGGATCCTGCATTGCCATGGAATGCGGTGTAGGTTACAGATGCGCTCCAGATCCCGCATTGCTGTGGCTGTGTGGAGGCCGGTGGCTATAGCTCCGATTAGACCCCTAGCCTAGGAACCTCCATATACCTGGAATGCGGCCCTAGAAAAGGCAAAAAGACAAAAAATATATATATAATTTAGCATGTTATAAATTAAATATAAAATTATCTTAAAAGGAGCCAATTGAATCCAGAAATAACACACTACTACACACCACCCTAACACACAACATATATATTTGTATACATATCATAGTAAATTTGGGTGTATTCCTGGACATTATACTTAATATTATATAATCCATTATATAATCCATAAAATCCACATAATCCATAAAATCTATCCATATAATAATTCTCTAGAATAAATTTCAAGTAGAAAAATCATAAATATCACAATAGGTGATGATCAAATATTTAATAAAATTCAACACGCTACATGTGATAATAAATGAATAGACTCTTAGCAAACAAGAAATAGAAGGAAATTTCCGTAGCTCAATAAACCATATTTAAATTTTTTAAATAAATCATATGTATCAAATTTTGCAGCATACATAATACTGAATCATGAAAACTTAGTTTTTTTAATACTAGGAACAAGACAAAAACATCTGCTTTCAATGATTATTTTTACATTTTTCTTCCAGAGGTTCTGGTCAATATAATATAAAACAAAACAAAGCAAACAGATTAAAAAGGAGAAACTATGATTGTTCTCCTTCTCAGACATTACACATTATACCTTCTCAACGTTAAATGTATGTTAAAATGTTACTAAGATAATAAAGCTTAGCAAGGTTAACTGATAAAAATAAAGATAGAAATGTAATAACCTCTTTCTAATAGTGATACAGTCGCTTGTATTGACTAACATTTCTACACAAAAAAATTATAAATTCTGGGGAAAATTTTTTTTTAATTATCTTTTTTTTAAGGACCGCACCCACAGCTTACGGGGCTCCGAGGCTAGGGGCTGAATCCCAGTTCAGTCTCCGGCCTAAGCCACAGCCTTGTCAGATTCAAGCCGCACCTGTGACCTACACCACAGCACTTGGAGTGGATCCTTAACCCAATGAGCAAGGGCAGGGATCCAATCTGCATCCTCATAGATACTAGTCAGATTCGTTTCCGCTGAGCCACAACGGGAACTCCCTTAAATTATCTCTTGAAGAGAGATGAAAGACAAAAAATTTGCAACAATTTTTGGAACAATATATCTATCTATCCAATTTTTGGAACAAAATTTGGAAAAATCACAAAGCTGCTTCTTCCACTGTTCTCCATGAAGGATCTGTCCTTCCTTAGACTTTAGGCTATCCAACTACCCTAGACTCTCAGCAGTAAAGTGGGTTTAAGAAAAGTTAAGATTTTGCAGCTTACCTACAATTTTCTTGTTGTGAGGGTAAAAGCATCACTACTTCCTATTTTCTACAACCCTGATGGAAGCCGGCCTCCCCCACCCCCACCCCACTCTTTAGCAGGTTCCGGAAGGGCAGTTCTCAAGTCAGCTTCCACTTGAGGCCAGATTTCAGGCACTGGCAGAAAGACTGCCCTCATTTATTTTATTTTATTTTAAAATTTAATTTCGTACTTCTCCCTCTGCCCACCTTTACTCACAGTTGCATTGGGGAAAAGAGGCTCCCTCTGCCTGGTCCCCGGCACAGCCCACCGGAAGGGGCGGACCCACGTTGTACCACGTGGGGCGTAGACGCTACGCTGCTCAGCAATCCTTGCGGGCTGACTGGGCTACCGTGGCAAACCCTTTCCTTTTTCTGCTCCTTAGACATCGTGTCTCAGTCAGCGCTTGAGGAGCCTTTTTTGAACACTCCGTGGAAGGTAAGTGCACGGGGCTGCCGCAGTATGTTGCCTGACAGAGGGAACCCTGAGGTGCTGTTTTTTCACCTTGCCTCTGCTCTCAGTGGCACCACCATCTTGAGCAGAAGTCATATTTTCTTTTTAAGAGTTATTAGGTAAGTTTCATTCATGTCCATTGCTATGACATATTTTGTTGTATGACTTTATCAAATTTTGCTCATTCTGGATAAAGAAGATGGGAGATAGGTATAGATATGTATATAGATAAAGTGAAATAATACTTAGCCATAAAAAATGGAATAACGCTATTTGCAGTAACGTGGATGAACTTAGAAATTATCGTACTAAGTGAAGACAAAGACAAATATATGATATCACGTGTATGTGGAATGTAAAATATGACACGAATGAACTTAACTGTGAAACAGATCTTGTGGTCGCCAAGGGGGAGGGAAGGATTGAGAGTTTGGGATTAGAAGATGCAAACTATTATTTATAGAATGGATTGAACAATAAGGTCCTACTGTGCAGCACAAGGAACTATATTCAGTATCCTGTGGTAAACCATAATGGAAAAGAACATGAAAAGGAATGTGTGTGTGTGTGTGTGTGTGTGTGTGTGTATGCATAAGTGAAGCACTTTACTGTACAGTTAAAATTAACACATTGTAAATCAACTATACTTAAATAAAATGAAATTTCAAAAAATTTTGCCCATTCTGTGTTTAGTAGACACATGGGTTGTTTTTATTCCGCTAATATAGAATAAGGCAGTCAAGAATGTTTTTAAAAGGTCTTTTAATGCATTCTGTAGAGTAGGAAACTGGATGTGAAATTGCTGGTCTCCAGGAATATATACATTCAAGGTTAAGAGACAATGTGAAATTCTTTTCCAACGTCTTTGTATCAGTCCTTGTTTAATCCTGTATGATAGATCCAGTTATTCCATTACAAGGCTTATTCAATTACAAGGTTTATCCCATTACATTTCTTCATTACAAGGCTTTATGATGGGAGTTCCCACCGTGGCTCAGCGAAAATGAATCCGTCTAGGAACCATGAGGTTACGGGTTTGATCCCTGGCCTTGCTCTGTGGGTTAAGGATATGGCGTTGCTGTGAGCTGTGATGTAAGTTGCAGACGCGGGTCAGATCCCGCATTGCTGTGGCTGTGGCATAGGCCGGCAGCTGTAGCTCTGATTAGACCCCTAGCCTGGGAACCTCCACATGCCGTGGGTGTGACCCTAAATGCTAAAAGGCAAAAAAAAAAAAAAAAGGGCTTTATGATACTTGATAATTTTTTTTCCAGAATGTGCAGTGGCTTGATGTGAGATCCCAGTTCCCAGATCAGGGATTGGACCTGGACCACAGCAGTGAAAGCACCAAATCATAACCACTAAGCCACCAGGGAACTCCCAATATTTCATAATTTTTAAAACATTCTGGTGAGTATAGAGGAAGTTGATAATTAGAATTTGAATTTCCCTGATGATTAATGTGGTGAACACTTTAATACATGCAGTGGCCACTTGGTTATACTGAATTTTTAAAATGCCAGTTAACATCTCTCATCCATTTTTCTATTAATTTGTCTTTATTTTTCTTACCAGTCATATTTGTTAGCACATGTCTTCTCCCACTCTTTTAAGTTATCTTGATGAACAACATTTTAATGTAATGCTACTTATCAACATTTCTGTGTGTCCTGTTTTTAAAATGTTTTCCTACACTCAAAATCCTTAGGAGATTTTTCCCTTCAAGAATGTTTTGGCTGGAAAATGGGATTAAGATGGCGGAATAGAAGGACTGTAGCTCACCTTCTCTAATAAAAGCAGCAAAATTACCACCAACTGCTGAACAACCTTCAACCAAATAGACTGCAAACTATCAAAAAAAATATCCTACTCCAGAAGATAAAGAGGAGACCACATCAAGATGGTAAGAGGGGCAATAACACAATATAAGTAAACTCATACCCACTGGGTGGGCAGCCCACAGACTGGAAAGTAACTGTATCACAGAGACTCATCTATTGGGGTGAGAGCTCTGAGCCCCACATCAGGTCCCCAGGCCTGAGGATCTGGCATTGGGAGAAGGAGCCCCCGGAGCATTTCACATTGAAGGCCAGTGGGGCTTGTGCTCAGGAGCGCCACAGACTGAGGGAAATGGAGACCCCCATTCTAGAAATGCACACACAGACTTTGATGTGCTCTGGGTCTCAGGGCAAAGCGAGACTCCATAGGAATCTGGGTCGGATCTGACTGAAGTTCTTGGAGGATCTCCTGTGACAGCAAGCGGTGACTGTAGCTCATTGTGGGAAAAGGATATTGTAGGCAAAGATCTCTGGATCATCAGCGTGTGTTCCTCTAGAGGTTGCCATTTTTTTTTCCTTGATTTTTGTCTTTTGGACTTTTATGGCCACACCCATGGCACATGGAGGATCCCAGGCTGGGGGTGGAATTGGAGCTGTAGCTAGCAGCCTACTCCACAGCCACAGCAACACGGGATCCAAGCTGCATCTGCAACCTACACCACAGCTCACAGCAGTTTTATTTTCTTTCAATGATTTTTTCCATTATATTTGATTTACAGTGTTCTGTCAGTTTTCTCCTATATAGCAAACTGACCGAGTCTCACACAAACATTCTTTTTCTTACATTATCCTCCATCATGCTCCATCATAAGTGACTAGATATAGTTCCCTGTGCTATACAGCAATAGTCTGCATCTACTAACCCCAGATTCCCAGTCCATCCCACTCCCTCCCCCCTCTGCCTTGGCAACCACTGTCTATTCTCCAAGTCCATGAGTTTTTTCTGTGGAAAGGTTCATTTGTGCCACATATTAGATTCCAGATATGTGATATCATATGGGATTTATCTTTCTCTTTCTGACTTACTTCACTTGGTATGAGTGCCTCTAGTTCCATCCATGTTGCTGCAAATGACATTATTTTGTTCTTTTTATGGCTGAGTAGTACTCCATTGTGCATATATACTGCATCATCTTAATCCATTCATCTGTGGATGGACATTTAAGTTGTTTCCATGTCTTGGCTATTGTGAATAGTGCTGCAGTGAACATACAGGTGCATGTATCTTTTTCAAGGAAAGATGTGACCAGCTATATGCCCAAGAGTGAGATTTCTGGGTCATATGGTAATTCTATATTTAGTTTTCTAAGGTACCTCTGTACGGTTTTCCATACTGGTTGTACCAACTTACATTCCCACCAACAATGTAGGAGGGTTCCCTTTTCTCCACACCCTTTCCAGCATTTGTTATTTGTGGACTTATTAATGATGGCCATTCTGACTGGTGTGAGGTGGTACCTCGTAGTAGTTTTGATTTTCATTTCTCTAGTAATCAGTGATGATGAGCATTTTTTATGTGCTTATTTGCCATCTATAATATCTTCTTAGGAGAAATGTCTGTTCATATCTTGCCCATTTTACAAATGGTTGTTGGTATTTTTGCTGTTGAGTTGTATAAGGTGTTTGTATATTTTAGAGATTAAGCCCTTGTCATTTGCATCATTTGAAACTATCTTCTCCTATTCCATAGGTTATCTATATCTATATATATATAAATAATTTCCTTTGCTGTGCAAAAGCTTGTTAGTTTGTTTAGGTCCCACTGGTATATTTCTGCTTTTATTTCTGTTGCCTGGGGAGACTGACCTAAGAAAACATTTGTAAGGTTGATGTCAGAGAATGTTTTGTCTATGTTCTCTTCTAGGGGTTTGATGGTATCTTGTCTTATGTTTCAGTCTTTAAGCCATTTCAGTTTATTTTTGTGCATGGTGTGAGGATGCATTCCATTTTCATTGATTTACATGTGGCAGTCCAGTTTTCCCAGTACCACTTGCTGAAAAGACTGTCTTTCTCTCATTTTATATTCTTGCCTCCTTTGTTGAAGATTAATTGACAATAGGTGTCTGGGATTATTTCTGGGTTCTGGGTTCTGTTCCGTTGGTCTGTATGTCTATTTTGGTATCAGTACCACACTGTCTTAATTACTGTGGCTTTGTAATACTGCCTAAAGTCTGGGACAGTTATGCCTCTTGCTTGGTTTTTGTTCCACAGGATTGCTTGGCAATTTTGGGTCTTTTACAGTTCCATATAAATTTTTGGATTGTTTGTTCTAGTTCTGTGAAAAATATCACGGGTAATTTGATAGGGATTGCATTAAATCTGTAGATTGCTTTGGTAGTATGGCCATTTTTATGATACTAATTTTTCCAACCCAAGAGCATGGAATATCTTTCCATTTCTTTGAATCCTCTTTAATTTCCTTGATTAATGTTTTATAGTTCTCAGCATATAAGTCTTTCACCTCTTTGGTCAAGTTTATTCCCAGATATTTAATTTTTTGGGATGCAATTTTAAAAGGTATTGCATTTTTGAATTCCTTTTCTGATATTTCATTATTAGTATACAGAAATGCATCCTATTTCTGAATGTTAATCTTGTATCTTGCTACTTTGCCAAATTGGTTGATCAATTTGATTACTGTGGCTAGTACTTCCAATTCTATGTTGAATAAAAGTGGCGAGAGTAGGCATTCTTTTCTTGTTCTAGATTTTCAGTGGGAAGGATTTCAGGTTTTCTCTATTGAGTATTATATTTGCTGTGGGTTTGTCATGAATGGCTTTGATTATGTTAAGGTATGTTCCCTCTGTACCTACTTTGATAAGAGTTTTGATCATGAATGGACGTTGGACTTTCTCAAATACTTTTTCTGCATCCATTGAGATGATCATGTGATTTTTTGACTTTTCATTTGTTAATGTCGTGTGTGATGTTGATTGATTTGCGTATGTTAAACCATCCTTGTGAACCTGAGATGAAATGCACTTGGTTGTGGTGTATGATCTCTTTTACATGTTGTTGTATTTGGTTGGCTAGTATTTTGTTGAGAATTTTTGCATCTGTATTCATCAGAGATATTGACCTATAATATTCTTTTTTGGAGTATCTTTGGTTTTGGTATTAGGGTGATTGTGGCTTCATAGAATGTCTTTGGGAGTGTTCCTTCTTCTTCAACCTTTTGGAAGAGTTTAAGAAGGATGGCTATAAGTTCCTCTTTGTATGTTTCATAGAATTCGCCTTTAAAGCCATCTGATCCTGAGCTTTTATTTGTAGGGAGTGTTTTTATTACATATTCAATTTCATTTCTAGTGATTGGTCTGTTCAGTTGATCTGTTTCTTCTTGATTCAGATTTGGCAGGCTGTCAGTCTCTAGAAAGTTGTCCATTTTTCTAGGTTGTCAAATTTGTTGGCATACAATTGTTCATATTATTCTCTTGTGATTTTTTTTTTGTATTTCTGTAGTATCTGTTGAGATTTCTCCTTTTTTATTTCTTATTTTGTTCATCTGGGTTTTTTCTCTCCTCTTCTTGGTCAGTCTGGCCAGAGGTTTGTCATGTTTCCTTTTCAAAGAAGCAGCTTTTGGTTTTATTGATTTATTCTATTTTTTAAATTGCTATTTTATTGATTTCCTCTCTGATCTTTATGATTTCCTTCCTTCTGCTGACTTTAGGTTTTGTTATTTCTTCTTGTAATTCATTTAGGTGGTGGTTTAAGTTGTCAATTTGTGATTTTTATTCTTTTTTGAGGAAGGCCTGTATGGCTATGAATTTCCATCTAGCACTGCTTTTCCAGCATCCCTTAGGTTTTGAATGATTATATATTCATTATCATTTATCTTGAGGTATTTTTTAATTTCCTTCTTGATTCCCTCATTGACCCACTCGTTTTTTAATAACATGTTGTTTAGTCTCCATGTGGTCAGTTTCTTCTCATTTCTTTTACTGTGGTTTATTTCTGATTTCATGCCATTGTGGTCACAGAATATACTTGGAATAATTTCTATGTTTTTAAATTTTTTGAGATTAGTTTTGTCCCCCAGTATATGATCAATCCTTGATAACGTCCCATGTGCACTTGAAAAGAATTTATATTCTAATTTGGGGGCATGTAATGTCTTGAAATTGTCAGTGAATTCTAACTTTTCAGTTGTGTCATTTAGGATCTCTATTGCCATACTGATTTTCTGTCTAGAGGATTTTTCCATTGATGTGAGTGGGGTACTAAATCCTCATACTATTATTGTATTCCCATCAAGTTCTCCTTTTATGTCTATTAGTATTTGTTGTATGTATCTGGGTGCTCCTATATTAGTGACATATATTGATGATTGTAATATCCTCTTCCTTGAATGGATCCTTTTATCATTAAATAGTCTTTTTTTATGGCCTTCTTTTTCAAGTCTATTTTGTCTGATATGAGTATCACCCCTTGTGCTTTCCTGTCTTGTCCATTGGCATGAAATATCTTTCCCCATTCTACAGGTGGCCATTTTGTAAAAATCTGGCCCCTCCCTCAGCACTGAGAAACCCGAGGCCTAACAGTTATCCAGAGGAGATCACAGCCCCAGCCATCATCAAGCAGGCTGCCTAAAGAACCCCCCCAGACACACAGCTGCCTGTAATGTCTCCCAGAGACAAAGGCCCACTCACCAGAGAGATAAGAACCAGCTCCACATACCAATGGGCAGGCACTAGTCCGTCCTTTCAGGAAGCCTACAGCAAGCCCCCGTACCAAATTCAGACAAAGCAGGGACGGACATCAGAAGTAAGAGAGGCTACAACTATTGTTTGCAAAAAAGAGACCACAACAAATATCTATACAAAATGAAAAGGAAGAGATTTATGACTCAGATAATGAAGCAAGAAAAAAATCCAGAGAAACAGCTAAGTGATCTAGAGATTATCAACCTCCATGAAAAAGACTTTAGACTGATGATAGTGAAGATGATTCAAGATATTGCAAGTCAACTGGAGGCAAAGATTGATAAATTATAAGAAACATGGAGCAAAGAAATATAATATTTATGGATTTAGCAAGCAGAGATGCAAAATACAATAACTGAAATAAAAAATTAATTAAAAGCAACCAACAGCAAAATACAGGAGGCAGAAGAACAAATAAGTGAAGTGGAGGACAGACTAGTGGAAATCACTGATATGGAACAGAAAAGAGAAAAAAGATTGAAAAGAAATGAAAATAGTCTATGAGAACTCTAGGACAATGTTGATCACACCAACATACATATTATAGCTCTTCCAGAAGGAGAAGAAAGATAGGGCCAGAAAAAATATTTGAAGAGACAATAGCTGAAAACTTCCCTATGATGGCAAAGCAATCACTCATTCAAATCTGGGAAGCACAATAAGTACCATATAAATAAACCCAAGGAGGAACACCCAAGACACATATTAATCAAACTGACAAAAATTAAAGACAGAGAGAAAATATTGAAAGCAGCTAGGGAAAAGAAACAAATAACATACAAGGGAACTTCAATAAGGTTTTGGCAGATTTTTCGGCACAAACTCTTCAGGCCAGAAGAGAAGGGCAAGATATACTTAAAGTGATGGAAGGAAAAAACCTCCAACCAAGATTACTCTGTCCAGCAAGACTCTCATTTAGATTTGAAGGAGAAATCAAAAGCTTTACAGACAAACAAAATCTAAGAGAATTCAACACCACTAAACCAGCTTTACAACAAATACTAAAGGAACTTCTCTAGGTGGGAAAGAAAAGGCCACAAATAGAAACGAAAATATTACAAATGACAAGACTCACAAGTAAAGGCACACATATAGTAAAGGCAGGAAATCATCCACACACGAATATGCTACCAAGATCAGAAATTGTGAGAAGAGGATGGTACACTTGCAATTAAGAGACCAGCAACTTAAAACAATCTTGTATATTGTAGATACCTATATCAAAACTTCAGGGTAACTACAAATTAAAAATCTATAATAGATACACAAACAAGAAAAAGCAAACCAAATACAACACTAAAGACAGACATTAAACCAAAAGAGAACAAGAGAAGGGAAGAAAAAAACAACAGCAAATCCAAAACATTTAATAAAATGGCAATAAGAACATACATATCAATAACTACCTGAAATGTAAATGCACTAAATGCCCCAACCAAAAGACTGGATGAATGGGTAGAAAAACAGGAGCAATATATATATTGTTTTCAAGAGACCCACTTCAATTCTAGGGACACATACAAATTGAAAGTGAGAGGATGGAAGAAAATAGCCCATACAAATGGGAATCAAAAGAAAGCTGGAGTAGCAATACTCAAATCAGAAAAAATAGACCTTAATATAAAGAATATTATGAGACAAAGAAAAACATTACAAAATCATCAAAGGATCAACCCAAGAAGAAGATATAACAATTGTCAATATGTATGCACCCAACATAGGATCACCTCAATATATAAGGCAACTGCTAACAACCTTAAAAGAAGAAGATGACAATAACTTTAACACCCGACTTACAGCAATGGACAGATGATCCAGACAGAAAATCAACAAGGAAACAAAGGCCTTAAATGATGTGTTAGACCAGATGAACTTAATAGATATTTATAGAACATTATATCCAAAAGCAACAGAATACATATTCTTCTCAAGTGCACACAGAACATTCCCTAGGATTGATCACATTCTGGGTCACAAATCAAGCCTTGATAACTTTAAGAATATTAAAATCATATCAAGCATCTTTTCTGACCACAACACTATATGACTGGAAATCAACAACAAGAAAAAAACTGCAGGAAACAAACACCTGAAGACTAAGCAACCAATGGATCACTGAAGAAATCAAAGAGGAAATTTAAAAATACCCAAAAGCAAATGACAACAAAAACACAACAATCCAAAACCTATGGCATGAAGCAAGTCAGTTCTAAGAGGGAAGTTTATAGTAATACAAGCCTACATCAAGAAACAAGAAGAAGCTTAAATAAACAACCTGACTTTACATATAAAGCATGAAGAGAAGAACAGACGAGACCTAAAGTTAGCAGGAGAGAAATCATAAAGATCAGAACAAAAATAAATGAAATAGAAACAAAGAAAACCATAGAAAAGATTGATGAAACTAAAAGCTTGTTCTTTGAAAAGATTAGCAAAATTGACAAACCCTTTGCCAGACTCATCAAGAAAAAAAAAGAGGACTCAATAAAATTAGAAATGAAAAAGGAGATCAAGTGGGATTTATCCCAGGGATGCAAGGATTCTTCAATATCCACAAATTGATCACTGTGATACAATCAGAGAAGAAAAAGAAATAAAAGGAATCCAAATTTTAAATGAAGAAGGGAAACTGTCATTGTTTTCAGATGACATACTATACCTAGAAAATCCTAAAGATGCTACTAGAAAACTATGAGAGCTCATCAATGAATCTGGCAAAGTCACAGGATACAAAATTAATACATAGAAATCTATTGCATTTCTATATACTAACAACAAATGATCTGAAAGAGAAATTAGAAAAAAAATCCCATTTGCCATCACATCAAAAAGAATAAAATACTTAGTAATAAACCTACCTAAAGAGACAAAAGACCTCTACTCTGAAAACTATAAGACACTGATGAAAGAAATCAAAGATGACACAAAAAAATAGAAAGACATACCATAATCTTGGATTGGAAGAATCAAGATTATCAAAATGCCTATACTGTCCAAGGCAATCTATAGATTCAATGCAATCTCTATCAAATTACCAAGGACATTTTTCACAGAACTATAACAAAATATTTTAAAGTTTGTCTGGAGGTACAGAAAACCAGAATAGCAAAATCCACCCTGATAAAGAAAAATGGAGCTGGAAGAATCAGGCTTCTTGACTTCAGACTATACTACAAAGTTACAGTCATCAAAACCATATTGTACTAGCAAAAAAAAACAGAAATATAGATCAGTGAACAGGACAGAAAGCCCAGAATTAAACCCACATACCTACAGTTAACTAATCTGTGACAAAGGAGGCAAGGATATATGATGTAGAAAAGACAGCCCCTTCAATAAGTGGTGCTGGGAAAACTGGACAGCCACATGTAAAAGAATCAAATTAGAACAGTTCCTAACACTGTATACACACACACACACACACACACACACACGCACGCAGAAAAACTCAAAATGGATTAAAGACCTAAATATAAGGCCAGATACTGTAAAACTCTTAGAGGAAACATTGACCGAGCACTCTCTGACACAAATCACAGCAATATCTTCTCAGATCCACCTTCTAGAGTAATGACAATAAAAACAAAAATAAGCAAATGGGACTTAATTAAACTTAAAAGTTTCTGCACAGCAAAGGAAACCCTAAACAAAATGAAAAGGCAAACCACAGAATGGGAGAAAATATTTGCAAATGAAGCAACTGACAAGGGTTTAAACTCCAAAATACATAAATACCTCCTACAGCTCAATACCAAAAAACAAACAACCCCATCAAAAAATGGGCAGATCTAAACAGACAATTCTCCAAAAGAAGACATACAGAGAGCTAAAATACACGAGAAGATATTCAATACCACTAATTATTAGAGAAATGCAAATCAAAACTACTCTGAGGTACCATGTTACACTGGCCAGAATGGCCATCATCAAAAGCTCTACAAACAATAAATGGTGGAGTGTGGAGAAAAGGGAACCCTATTACACTCTTGGTGGGAATGTAAATTGGTGCAACCACTGTGGGAAACAGTATGGAGATTCCTCAGAAAACTAAAAATAGAACTACCATTTGATCCAGCAATCCCACTCCTGGGCATCTATCCAGAGAAAACCATGATTTGAAAAGATACAGTACCCAGTGTTAATTGCAGCACTATATACAATAGACAAGACATGGAAATAACCTAAATATCCATTGACAGATGAGTGGATAAAGAATGGAATGTTACTTAGCCATTAAAAGGAAAGAAATAATGGCATCTGCAGCAACATGGATGGACCTAGAAATTATGCTAAGTGAAGTTAGACTGTGAAATACCAAAGTCACATGCTATCACTTACACTTGGAATCTGAAAAAAAGAAACAATGAACTTCTTTGCAGAATACATGCTGACTCACGGATTTTGCAAAAGACAGGTTGGGGGTGGGGCAGTGGACTGGGGGTTTGGAATGGAAATGCTATAAAATTGGTTTGTGATGATCGTTGTACAACTGTAAAGGTAATAAAATTCATTTAGTTAAAAAAAAGGATCACTGTTTTCAGTAATGAGCCTTGTAAGACTAAGTTTTTAAGTTCTATGAATGTATGACTTCTAAAAATAAAAACAATAATAAAAAGAATGTCTTGGATATTTTTGGCTGTTTATATTTCTGTGTACATTTTAGACTCACTTGTTAAATTATATTTTAAAATATCTTCTATCATTTTTATGGCTGATTTTAAGAATTTTTTCCTTTGATTTTTCATTTTACTATGATGTTTCCACATGTGATACTCTTTATATTTGTCCTGCTCTGTATCTTGTGATTCTTAAATGTGTAGCTACAGATGTTTTACCAATTTTGTTATAATTTCAGTCTTTATCTCTTCAAGTATTGATTCTTTCCCAATTTTCTATCTTCTCCTTACAGAGGATCAAGTACATATATGTTATAACTTTTCACTATGTCTCCATATATCTCTTATCTGTGTTTTTCCTTATTTTTTTCTCCTGGTGCTTTAGTTTACCAATCCTGCTTTCATCCATGCTAATCAGCTTTAAACTCATCTACTGAGTCCTCAAATTTAATTATTGTATATTTTAGTTCTAAATTTTTCCTAGATTTCTTTTTAGGAGTTTTAACTTTCTGGTAAAATTCTTCATCTTTTCTTCCATTTTCCTAAATATCTTAATCTTAGTTATTTTCAAGGCCCTATATGAAAACTCCAATACTATATTATTTCCTGTGTATTGGTTTCAACTGCTTTTTTTTTCTTCCAATCTTTTGATTTCTGCTCATTAGAATATATTTCTTGGTAAAATTTTATTTTTATACTGTATTTTAGTTGAATATATTCCATTTTTATTGAATACAGGATATCTTATATGAAAAATTCTAGAGATAACTTAAGTACCAGAATGACGCTATCTTTTTTTTTTTTTTATAAAGGATTGGCTTTTGCTCCTATCAGTTAAGGAATGTAGGGCCAATTACCTTTATACAGTCTAGGTTTAAATTGAAGTAAAGCTAGGCTTCAATTTTGTAAATTCTGTTCTATTATTGTTAGCAATCATGCATAAAGTTCACTCGTTCAGTCATCCATTTAGAAGCCAAAGTTTCTACCAGGGCACCTTCTCCTTGGAAAACTCTATACTCTAATTTTTTCTCCCTCCCTCTCCCTCAGTACTATGCAACTACCTAAAGCTTTGCTTAGTTTCTTGGCCTCTTGATCACCTTCCCCCTATTTGCCCTCCACTCTACTTCTATTATCCTCATCTTTTAGAGATCTAACAAGATGCTTAATGTTTGACCAAAAGCTATGCCAGGGAGTTCCCGTTGTGGCTCAGTGGTAACAAACCTGACGAGTATCCATGAGGATGTGGGCCAAGTTAAAGGATCCGGCTGTGAGCTGCAGCATAGGTCGCAAAAGTGGCTCAGATCTCGAGTTGCTGTGGTTGTGGTGCAGGCCAGCAGCTGCAGCTCCAATTCAACTCCTAGCTTGCGAACTTCCGTGTGTTGCTCGTATGGCCCTAAAAAGAATAGAAAGGAAAAGAAAAGAGCTATGCCATATATTGCGCTAATTTTTGTTCCTCTGTTCTCTCTCATACCTTAGCCTGTTAGGTTCTCATGACTTTCTGATTGCTTCCAGTTGTTGTAGTTTTGTTTTATCTGAGAATCTTAGTATAGTGAAAAGAACTTACACAACTATAGAAAAAACTAGGGAACAGAGATCCAAAAGAAGAAATTGGAGAATCAGAGACAAAGCACTAGCACTCCTGAAGCCAGGTATTTCTATTCACTGAAGTGGGAACAGCAAAGAATGCTGGTGGAGAAACCATTGCTTCTGGGTCTGATGCAGAGATTAGGGTCCTGACTGGTCTTCAGGGCTAGCCATCATCAAGAGGAGCTAAATATAGTGGGAGAAGGAAAGGACATGGTGGAAACCATGGACATTTCTGCATCTATTTCTCACCATATCTAATCACAATAAACTTTAGTGCAAAATGCCAGCTGCTTCACTGCTACATGCCAAATCTCATTCACATTTCTCTTTGGCCAACTCTGACTGGAACCAGACAGAGAAAAGCAGTATGGGAAACATAGTGCTAACCTACACAAGTTGATATGGTATAAAACCACCAGAGATAGACAAAAAATTTACCTGCAAGGAAACCCAATAGCCAGTGACATACTAAAAGGGCTGAACTTCACATTTACTCAAAAATGTGAAACTTGAAAACACAATGAGATATTCTTTCACATGTATCTGATTGGGTAAAGTTAGAAGTGTTAATAAAGATCATATCATCCTGGCAGAATGTAAATTGGTTCAGTCACATTTTGGAATGTCAAATAAAATTGAGGATGTGCATATCTTTTAACTCAGTGATTCTACTACTAGATATACACTACTCACACATGTACACAAAGAGAAGCTTACCAGAATGCTCACTGATTTTAACAACAAAAAGAAAATTATATATTTGTTAGTGGGATTCTAGATAAATGTCTATTCATATGGCAAAAAAGACTACATGGTAGTTACAATGAAAGAATTAAAACTAAATATAAGATCACTCCTGGGCATTTATCCAGAGAAAACCATGACTAGAAAAGACACACATACTCCAGTGTTCATTGCATACAATAGCCAAGACATGGAAACAACCTAAATGTCCATCAACAGAGGAGTGGATAAAGAATATGTGGTACATATACACAAAGGAATATTACTCAGCCATTAAAAGGAAAGAACGGCATTTGCAGCAACATCGATGAACCTAGAAATTGTCATGCTAAGTGAGGTCAGTCAGACAATGAGTTACCAACATCAAATGCTATCACTTACACATGTGGAATCTTTAAAAAGGACACAGTGAACTTCTTTGTAGAACAGATACTGACTCACAGACTTTGAAAAACTTATGGGTTCCAAATGAGACAAATTGGGGGGTGGGAGAGATGCACTGAGGGTTTGGGATAGAAACGCTATAAAATTTGGTTGTGATGATTGTTGTACACCTATAAATGTAATAAAATTCATTAAGTAATTAAAAAAAGGAAATGATAAAAAATAAAGAGCAGGAGTTCCTGCTGTGGCACCAAAAAAAAAAACTATAAGAACATGAATAAATCTTAAAAACAATTTTGAAAAAGCAAGCTGCTAAAGAATATATTGAGTGCAAGAGTACTTTGATACTTCTTAAATATGCAAAATAACACTTGTACATATATTTATGGCACTCATACATATGTAGTAGAAATATAAAACATTCTGAAGCGTGAGACCAAAATCAGAGGAATACAGTAAGGGATAGTTCACAGGAGGCTTCAAGAGTATTTGTAATGCTTTATTTCTTATGCTTGGTGTTGGCTGCATGGATGCTTATTTTATTCCCGCAATGTTTTAGAGCTTGCCATAGCTTGTAGCAATGCCAGATCCTTAAGTCACTGAGCAAGGCCAAGTATTGAACCTGCGTCCTTATGGAGACTATGTTGGGTTCTTACCCTGATGAATAGCAATGAGAACTCTAAGAAGATTTTTTTTTTATTAAACATTTTTTATTCTTCACATTTAAAATATTTCAACAACATTAAGCATGTATATTGATGATAATTTTCATTGAAACAATTTATTCTATTTCTTATAATCCAATCAATAAAAATAATTCTACTTTTTTAAATTTTGAAAGTGCATATATTAGAGTTACAAAATAAGTAAAATTTCTTTGATTAGAAATGGTAAGAATGTACTATACTAAAATATGATTTTCTTGTTAAGTAGCTAAATTTCAGTGATTTTTGTTTCTATATGTAATACTTACTCCCTTTAACTTCCTTGTTGATATTAGAACTGTCCCGAAGTATATTATGTCATTGGTGGTTTCAATGAGAGGAAGAGAAAGCTGAACCTGCTAATTCTTGGTTTTAATGATTTTTTTTTGCTAAGCAATAGAAGTGTTTATTTTCCATCAGAAGTTTCATGGATGGTAAAAGTTTAAAAAAAAATCTCCGTAGTATTAAAGAGTGGAAAGCTCTGGATTCAAAACTGGGATTCAAAACCACCACTTGGGTAAAGACAAGCAACAAGGATATACTGCATAGCACAGAGAATTATAGCCATTATCTCATAATAACCTATAATGGAGTATAATTTGCAAAAATACTGAATCACTATGCTGTACACCTACCTGAAACTAACATAATGCTGTGGATCAAATATACTTCAATTTAAACAAACCACCACTTGCGTAAACTGCTTAACTTCATTGTGCCTCAATGTCTTTATCTCTAACAGGACAGTAAAACAATACACCTCTAATAGGTGGGTTTGGATGATTGATTGAGTTCAAGTATGTAGAATTCCCAACATAATGCTGGACATGTACTAAGAATCAGTAATTCCTGGATCTCATTAATGGTCTTAAAGCATATGGGCTAAAAGGTTTCCCATCGTGGCTCAGTGGTTAATGAATCCAATTAGGAACCATGAGGTTGCGGGTTCAATCCCTGGCCTTGCTCAGTGGGTCAACGACCCGGTGTTGCCGTGAGCTGTGGTGTAGGTTGCAGACGCGGCTCAGATCTGGCATTGCTGTGGCTGTGGCATAGGCCAGTGGCTGTAGCTCTGATTCGACCCCTAGCCTGGCAACGTCCATATGCCTCGGGTGCGGCCCTAAAAAGTGAAAAAATAAATAAATAAATAAAATGCATGTGAAGTACTTATTAAAATGCCAGTCTATTTTTTCAGTGCTTAGTAAATGCTATTTTAAAATAAAGGATCATGGTACTGCGCTGAGCTATGGTGTAGGTCTCAGATGCAGTTTGGATCCCACACTGCTATGGCTGTGGCATAGGCAGCAGCTGTAACTCCGATTGGACCCCTAGCCTGGGCACCTCCATATGCTGTGGGTGCAGCCATAAAAAGCAAAAAAATAAAATAAATAAAAATTAAAAAATAAAGGATCAAAGATAGCCCAAAAGCCTTCATAAACCTATAACATGGTACACATGTATCATATTACAGAACATCTTAAGTCAGATATCTTAGAGGTGGAGCCGAAGACAGGGATTCTTATTTCAGTGATTTTATTGGGGAAGTGCTCTCAGGAGGGAGGGAAACAGGATAAGGTAGTGGAACAAACTAACTGAGAATATAGGCCTAGTTAGACACTAGTCTGATCCCTTGGGAATTTCAAAGCACACATTGCACCACAGGGTTAGTCTCACATTATGGCAAGTGGACCAGCCACTGTACTGCTGTTTCAGTCTGTTATTGGGCAACTTCTTGAAGGAAGGGAGAGGTCGAGTTATCCCCCTAAGAAAGAAACTCCTTAATGACCAAGAGCAGTTCTCTGAAGAAGGGGCAGTGATGAATTATTATTAATCAACAATCCATTGACAGGGTGATGGATGTAGATGGATAAAGACAACCTTAGCAGGACTCCAAAAGCATTCACTACACAGCAGAAGGGGAAGACCTATGCTAAAGTCTAGATGTACTGTTGTTAGTGAAACTGTTTAATAGTTTAGCTCCCTGAAAGTCAAAGAAAATAGGGTATTAAAGTTTATCTTGGAGTTCCCATCGTGGCTCAGTGGTTAACAAATCCGACTAGGAACCATGAGGTTGCGGGTTTGATCCCTGGCCTTGCTCAGCAAGTTAAGGATCTGGCGTTGACGTGAATGTAGTGTAGGTTGCAGACGTGGCTCGGATCCCGTGTTGCTGTGGCTGTGGCGTAGGCCGGTGGCTACAGCTCTGATTCGACCCCTAGCCTGAGAACCTCCATATGCCTCAAGTGTGGCCCTAGAAAAGGCAAAAAGACACATAAATAAATAATAAAGTTTATCGTGATTTATAAAAGTAATATATCTCCTACTTGGCCCTCTGAAGCCATTCTACATCCTTTCCTGCTTTGGGCTGTATCTCAGGGAAGGTGGAATGTTTGAACTGCGTCAAATGTTCTCTTGATTATTTGGCTTTAGGTGGGGTCTGGCCAATGAGATCACTGGAAGGAGAAAATGAGCAAGAACTCCATACCTATGGGGTTTATGCAGGCTGGCTCTGTGCCTGCTCTGAAGGAGCCCACTTTCCCAGGATTTGGTAATTACTCTTTTCTTGTCATTTTAGGTAGAGAAGTGGTAATATGCTGCACACTCAGCATCTTCACAGTAGAGCATGCATACTGCCTATAGCATTGTAAAAGAGGTACTTTATTAAACTTTCTTCAAAATACTCAAATCTGCCACTTGTTTCTTGACTAACATAGGTAAAATATCAATTAATTATAAAAATGAATATTTCCTTACACTAAATACTAGACACAATTTAGTGCATGAATAAATTCCAACTTAAAATATATTGAATATGGTAGACTGAGTTATGTGAAATGTTCTTCATATGACCATTTCTTTGGAAACCTTTCATAATACTGAATTAATATGAAAATATAATTCATCAAAGTCATTACTATAGAAAATTAAAATATATCTCCCAGGAAATTGACACATTCACATAGCCTGTGTGCAAATGAGCGTCAGCCTAAAGACTTTGGCTTTCACAGAAAATCAGTCGAATTCCAAGTCAGTTAATTATTACATTAAATTAAAATATCCATGTGTTAAAAATATACGTGGTTGGAGTTCCCTTCGTGGCTTAGTGGTTAACGAATCCGACTAAGAACCATGAGGTTGTAGGTTCGATCCCTGGCCTTGCTCAGTGGGTTAAGGATCCGGCGTTGCCGTGAGCTGTGGTGAAGGTTGCAGACACGGCTCGGATCCCGCTTTGCTGTGGCTGTGGCGAAGGCCGGCGGCTGCAGCTCCTATTAGACCCCTAGCCTGGGAACGGAACTCCATATGCTGTGGGTGCGGCTCTACATAAAGGCAAAAAGACCAAAAAAAAAAAAAAAAAAAATATATATATATATATATGTATATATATATATATATATATATATGGTTACCAAAAAATTTCAAACATATAGTTTTTAAAAATCTAAGGAAGTATGTACAATGCCTCTTTCTGCCCCCGCAAATATTAAGCAATATTGATAGAAATCAAAGACCCAAAGAAAGAAATATACCATGTTTAAGGACTAAAGGACTAAATATTATAAAGATTTTAACCAAAATTAATCTAATATTTTAATGCAATCCTAATTAAAATCCCAGTGGGTTTTTTTTTCTTTTTTAGAAATAAATATTGAAATGCAAATAGCCAAGTCAACCTTGAAGAATAGCAAATTGGGGTAACTGTAGAGTACTATAAAATATTGATGTGAATATTATGCAGAATTATAAAACAAGTCAAGCTTACTACTTTTATGCTTTTTTCTTTCAGTATTAAAAACTGTCAACTTTCAGTCCTAGTATACTTGTGTTCTCTCTTATCCCTAACATATTAAAACAAAAAATTAGTTTATGCTTTTATTCCTTGTTTTTTTTGCTAATCAATCAGAGTGTTGTGGTCTTAAGGTCACGAGGCGTTCAAGAGGATAAAAAGGAAAGATGGGTTTGGTTAGCTCATTTGGTCCTATGGTTTAGTCTGGGTGAATATGTTTTCCTGATCTAGAGATATGCATTGTGTTTGCTCAAGACCACCTGAAATAATTTTTTTTTGTCTTTTTTAGGGCCAAACCTGTGGCATATGAGAGTTCCCAGATTATGGGTCAAATCAGAGTTACAGCTGCCAGCCCACACCACAGCCACAGCAAGATGGGATCCGAGCCACATCTGTGACCTACACCACAGCCCACGGCAACCCCAGATTCTTGACCCACTGAATGAGGCCAGGGATTGAACCCACATCCTCATGGATACTAGTTGGGTTCATTACCACTGAGCCACAGCGGGAACTTGTGGCTTAGAAGTCTGCAGAGGTCCCCTGAAGGACTGAACCAAAGTTATCGTCCCTGGGTCTTTGCTTCACAGCAGACCTTCACCTGGCTTCCTTTCCTTCCTGTCACCCACCATGCTTTGCTGTGATTTTTCCCTAGAATGCTCTCTAATACATCATTTTTATATTAAACCTTTATTTCAGGGTCTACATTTGGGGACTCCAACTTTAGATACTGATGATCTAGTAGAACTAGTTAAGCAATTGGTATATTTGGGAGAACGGAATTTCGTTATCTGGGCTGTGAGTGAAAAAACAAAGTGAATTTTTACCCTAGGGAATTAAATCAGAAAAATTTACTTTTTAATAAATATGTAAAGTGGTCCTATGTGATGTGTGTATGTGTGTGTGAGAGAGAGAGAGATTGACAGAGTGAGAGATATAAACGAAATATTCTTTCATGATAATTTAGAATAACTTCTGACCTTGAATTAGAAAAAAATGTATTATAGGTATCAGGTTTGAAACAGAACCAATAGAAGATACATATATATATATATATGCTTCTTTATGTGTATATGAGTATAGATTTGTTTAAAAATAGGCTCACGCAATTGCAAGATGATGAGTCTGGAATCTGTAGGGCAGACTGGCTGACTTGAAGCTGCAGTCATGAAGAACAATTCTTTGCAAGGAAACTTCAGTTTTTGCTCTTAAAGCCATCAACTAACTGGATGAGGTTCATCCACATTATCAAGGGTAAGCCCTACACTTATAGTCAATAAATCTTAGATGTTACCACACCTACAATACATTTGGACTAGTATTTGGTTAAATAACTGGGTATTGTAGCCTCGTCATGTTGACACAGAAGGCTACTCATCATACTCCAGGACTAATAAAATAAGAAATATAAAATTGTTGTGTCAAGATAGTACCCAAACGTGACATTTGCAGAAACTATTTAGCATTTATGCAGTATAATAAGTTGGCATATTATTAAACTGGTCATTTTAAATTCTTATAAGAGGCAATAATTCACAAAACTAAACTCCATATATGCTATCTATCAATATATAGACATTCATATTTCTAGGTAATCTCACATCTTTGAAAATTAGAAAAGAAGTTAAAACTTCTTGTTGTAGCTAAGATACATTGAGCGCATTTTTTCAGTCAAGATTATATAACATTAATTACTGTTAATGATTGCCCAACAGGGCCCATCTACAAAGGCAGTAGTGTTGAGAGTGAGAGAGAAACCAAGCCTTGGCCTCCGAGGGAGTAGCAAGTTTGCCAGGAGGGGTAGTGATTCCAGAATCGGGTATAGGACCTAGGGAAGACGTAGTGAGTTCGAAACTGGGCCAGCTGGAGTGTAACTAATTCAGTCCAGTAGAGGCCATGCAACAGGATAGGAAAAGTTAAATACAAAAAGCAGATTACTAGCCTAGGAATGCAGGTAGATCTCAGCATGCAAAAAAGGAACTAAGATGCATGTCCTAGTCACTGGCTATCAAACAGTAGCATGGAAGTCCTCCCTAGATTAGACAGATTATTTATAACTGCTCATTGGCATTATTACCCTTCATAAATATTCAGCCTCTAATTTTGGACTTATGGGAGGATCATACATCTCTGCCCCCCATGAAATTTGGTGCAACCAAATGAGGTGTTCAGGCCAGTGAAATGTGAGTACAGTCATTCGTGAATGTCACTTCAGGCAGAAGCATTTGACCACTGGTGCTCAGCTCTCCAGGGCGCTCTTCTCCTGCTGGGTGACTTTGAGAGGCTGATATGGGTGCCTCTGATTGCCTGATTGAAGCAGGCCAGGATGCTGAGCCACCTCATGGAGGATGGCTGCCACAGAGGCGGCCCAAGTCTGCAAAGGAATTCAAACTATGTTAAGCTACTGAGATTTTTAAATTTTTACTGCAGTATAGATTATAACCTGCCTGACTATGACATAGAAACAGGCATAGAGAGGGAGTTCCCACTGTGGTGTAGCAGAAATGAATCTGACAAGTAACCATGAGGATGCAGATTCCATCCCTGGCCTCGCTCATTTTGTTAAGGATCCGGCATTGCTGTGAGCTGTGGTGTAGTTCGCAGACGGGGCTTGGATCCCGCGTTGCTACGACTGTGGTGTAGTCCTGGTAGCTGTAGCTCAATTCGACCCCTAGCCTGGGAACTTCCATATGCCTCGGGTGAGGCATTTAAAAGCAACAACAGCAACAAAAAGGAAAAAAACAGGCATAGTATGAATTAAATAGCTCAAAAACTTAATAGAACTCTCCAGTCTCTCTCTCTCCCTCTCTCTTTCTCACTAACTTGTTCTCTTTCTCTCTCTCTGTTTAAGCTGTTTTGCTCTTTATTTTTGGCGTTGACTGTGCTATAGAAACAGCTGGGATGGGCAAGGATGGGAGCATATTATAGTTATTTTTTGAATGAAGAAAAGGAACCATCACAATCAGAAGGCGTCAACTTTTGAAAGCCCATAGCGGACACGAAGTAACAATCTTAGCTGCTCTTTCTATCCTCTGTATGATTTAGTGAGGTGTATTGGGGTTGTAAGGAACAAAACTCTCAAGCCAGCTCTAGAAAAAAAAGATTTTTTTTCGTAAAGATAGTGAAGGGGCTCATAAATCCAGAAATAAATATAAACAACCAGACCTTAGAAAGGACAAAAAGTAAAACAGATTTAGGAATCTCTCTATCTCTGTCTTGTTCTCTTTTCACTCCTGCTGAATCTCACCTCTGGTCCCACTGGCCCTTATGGCTTCATCTGTTTATCTACCTTGCACATGAATCATTTGCTGATGGCCACCTCAGTCTCATTCCGCAAGATCTTTCATTCAAACAACCACTATCAGCTTTCTTCTGATTTTTTAAGTCAAGCTCTTCCAAGAGAGTATCTGTTTAGCCTAGGTTACTTTGCAAATTAGGTTTGGGAAGTTAAAGGTCACTGGTCCTTAGATATTCTCTAGTGAGATATTCACCCACCCGGGTCCAGTCCTCTGTGACGACAGGAGTTGAACCTGTGAACTGATGCTGTGCCATGACTGGGGGATTTTATCTAAAATAGGAGTGGGCAGAACAGGCACTCTGAAGCATATCTAACACAATTTCCCTGACGTCTAGACTACTTTGAACTGGACATCAGGGACACCCTGAAAGAGAGAAAAGGAATCACTTTAGAGGGATTGCTTCTAAATAGCCATAACCCAAATTTTAGTCACTTCCTCCCTGAAAATTACTAATGTCTGGTTTAATTTATTACCAGGCATAATTTAGATATTGCAAACAAGAGAACCCCTCATGTATTTGGAGAAAGAGGAGCTATGAGTAACACTGTGCCCTTCTCTGGATTTACATATGTAATTATTATTAACAGTGGGGACATGTGAGAGACACACCTCATACTAAAATAAAACTCCTGAATTCCCATCCCATTTCTCATCCTGGAGGCCTGAGTCAATTCCTTTTACTCCATGAAAGTTGATTTTGTAATTAAAAAATACAAATGTGAATTTTTTTCCCTGTAAGTTCTTTGAAATGCTTCTGGACGTCTGTACCTTTTGACCACCTTCATTTAATCCTCCTACCTCAAACCCCTTGAAATGCTTATTTCAACTATTGAGAAAATGAGGAAAACTAACCTGGGCTAGCATTGTAAGTCCATTCTTTCAATGGTTTTTAAGCACTGGGGATTCAAATGGGAACAAGACACATTCCCTGCTCTCAAGAGTCATATTGTCTAGTTGCAGGAAGACAGACAAACACATCACATACACAGCACGACCGCACATATTCTGTCAAGCAATTATCAACATGAAAAAGTGGCTGAATCAGTAAAAACGGCAGAGAATAATGAGGTGCTACTTTAGATAGGTATAAAGATGGCTTTGTTAAGATCACCAGCGAACTCCCCTTTTGTTAAAACCAGCAGTCATTTCTCAGTTGTCGTTTTACTCAGACCTTCAGCATTGTTGACACAAATCACTTAACTTGCTTAACCTCCAGAGACACCACATTTCTCCTCCAGAAGCTACTCCTTTCTGTCAGATTTGCTGGGTCCCTCTTCTTTTCCCAACTCCCAACTAAAACAAAGGACTACTAAGATGCCATGACTACCAATTTTATGTATTACCAGCCTGGCTCTTTCCTCTCAAGTCCAAATTCATATATACAATTACCTACATGCCATCTCCTTTTCCATGTATAATATATATCTCAAAGTTAACATATCTTAAAATAGTTTTAGATCTCCACAAAACATGCTCTCCATTTCCAGTGTTCTCTGCAACTCCATCTTTACAACGGAGAGTTTAAATGGTAACTCCATCTTTCCTTTGTTCAGACCCAAAACCTTGGAGTTTGTGATCCTCACCCCCTATTCTCTGGCCAATCTATTAGCAAATCTGTTATTTTTACCTTAAAAGTATACTTTGAATTGAATACCTTTCACCACTTCCTTCTAAAGGCAACAATCCAAGTCACTTTATTTCTGGCCTGGATTGTAACAATAGTCTCTTAGGTGGTCTTACAATTTCTAGCCCTGTTGCCTTCCCATCCAGAGTCCGTTCTTACGAAGAGTGATGCTTTTCTTTAAGCTTAAATCATACCACATCCCTTTCCTAATAAAATACCTCTCATTTCACCAGAGTAATGTTCAGGGTCTTTGGTATGCTTTATGAGGCCTTATATGATCTAAACCTACATGCCCTCTCTGGCCTCATCTTGTACTACTCTCTCTCATTCATTGCGCTATACCTACAGTGGCCTCTTTGACAGTTCTTTAAAAATGTCAAACAGACATATGTCAGGGCCTTTGCACATGCTATTTCTTTAACCTGAATACTCTTTTTCCAAATAGCCGCATATTTACTTTCCTTACGTCATTTAAATCTCTGTTGAAATATTACCTTCTCAGAGAGGTCTTTCCTAAACAATTTGTCTACACAGTGAGTGGCACCACTTCACTGATCACTCCCTCCAGTGCCATTCCTGTTACCTCTGTACACTATTGTCATGCTTATGGCTTGGTTCACCTGACATGTCCAGTGTGTATAGTTGTTTATAGTTGTTCTTTTGTATCATCTGTCTCTCCTCACTGGAATGTAAAGTTTATGAGTGGAATAGAGACTTTTTTTTTTTTCATGTTATAGTCCCAATAAATGCCTATTGAATATAGGCTTTCCAGTAACCATGAATATGAACACAACCAGACTCCACTAAATAGAAGTAAATGGAAAGCTGGCTATACTGAGCGCAAGATTCTTTTTTTAATAGGATATTTACTTGCAAATTCATGAATTTCCAGTAAATACTCAGCAAAACTTACTTGGGATAAGGTTAAATTTCTACTAGCTTTGAAGTGTGAAACTCATTTCTAATTACTGTATTGATTTTTTATATGCAAATATGCTTTTAGAGGGCTTGACAAACTCTCCTAAATTGACTTACCAGCTCTTCCACAACATGGTACCTTTAGTTTGATTACTGAGCCATTAGCTGTTGCTGTTGAAGTTCTCAAAGCATTTCAAGTGTAAACTTCAGCTCATTTCAGGTCAAATATTCTCAGATTCTGAGTTTAGAAAAGCCAAGATACATAAACTTTTACAGCATGAATAGTTCTTGGATTTTCAATATACTAGCACATATATACCTATTTTAAATGTAAATACTTATGACTTGGCACCATTAATCTAGTCATAATTTTAAAATTAATAATAAAATTAGAACTCAAACTATCTAGAAGAAAGGGCTATAATATTTCTCTCCAATATATCTGTATGTATGTATATATAGATAGATCTATACACATATAATATGTAATATAATACATACGCCTATAATATATATTATATATATTAGTACTATCAAAAATCCCTGAGAGTAGGGACCGTGGTACTTAGCCTAGTGCCTTATATAGTGGATGCCAATACACTTTTTAAATTCACTCAACAAAATCTGTTGCATACTTTGTGCCCAAAACTAGGATATGAGATGAAGATGAAAATATAAATAAAACATATATAGAACATGTTTATTAAGTCCAATTTAATAATGATTGCTCCTAGTCTTGCCCAACTTTACATAAAACATATCCTCTCTGTATTAAACTTAGCATACAATTCTATAAATTATGACTTAGTCCCTGATGGAAAGAAAGCAAATTTATTCCTAAATACGTTTGGTATAACAGTTTTTGTGTTCTTTGAAAAATATCTTTCTTAAATGAGTAAAACTGCCTCTGGAAAAAACAAGCTCAATAAATTTCCAGAGCAATCCAAAAGATAAACAATAAAAAGCTCTTTTAGTTTAAACCTCAAATAAAATTCACGTTGAATAATGTATTTCATAGAGCCTCTATAGTGAATAGGGTAGAACTTGTTAAATGTGAATGTCAGAGGAATTAGCTTTAAGATAATAAATCAAATTCTCATCTACATTCATGGCTTCACAAGGACTGGCTATGTATTCTGCAGCTTCTTCAGCACCATGCTCCATCAACCTAGGTGAGAACAGGTCAGACATACAGTTGTCTGCCTTCAACTGTTCAGAACATAGTGCACGCCTTGGAAGAATCAAAACCTGAAGTTATTATTCCATCCTTAATGTCAAAGTAATAGTAATTTGGAGTTCCACTCGCAGCCCAGAGGAAACGAGCCTAACTAGTATCCATGAGGACGCGGGTTCGATCCCTGGCCTCGCTTAGTGGGTTAAGGATCCGGTGTTGCCATGAGCTGTGGTGTAGGTTGCAAAGAGGCTCGGATCCCACGTTGCTGTGGCTGTGGTGTAGGCCAGCAGCTGTAGCTCTGATTTGACCCCTAGCCTGGGAATTTCCATATGCTGCGGGTGGCCCTAAAAAGCCTGCGCGTGCACACACACACACACACACACACACACACACACACACGATAGTAATTCATCTGAGGACCAAAGAAAAGTCCAAAATTTCAAAAGTTGATTATTCTCAATGGAGGTGAGCTGTGACTTGGAGCATTTGTATGCACAGATGACTCCAAATCCTCAATATTTTTTCCATACACATTTATGTCCATAATCAACTTTGAGGAAGCAGCAGCTTGCACCTAAATGTTTGCAAAGATAACATAGGTACAACTCTTCTACAACAATCTTTTTTTCTTTTTTTTGATTTTTAGGGGCATATGGAGATTCCCAGGCTAGGAGTCTAATTGGAGCTATAGCTGCCAGCCTACGCCACAGCCACAGCCACGCCAGATCTGAGCTGCATCTGCGACCTACACCTCAGCTCGCAGCAACACCAGATCTTTAACCCACTGAGCAAGGCCAGGGATCAAATCCACAACCTGGTTCCTCGTCAGATTCGTTTCCGCTGCGCCACAATGGGAACTCCAACAATCCTTAAATGAAAGGACTAAATCTAGAATCCTTTATACATTTGTGCATTATATATTCAGTGCTTTGCAAAGAACAGGTGTTTGAAAAACACCTGACAAATCAATAATTCATTTACAAAATATCAAAATTGATACTCATGTATTAAAAAATATTTTTGGTCTACTGATAGTTCTGATGTATAACAGATACACAATAATTCTGAATTTTACTTTCTGAACTAACATAATAACATCTGTGTGCTAATCTGGTGATACTAGGTACCCTAACAAACATACCCCCAAATTTCAAATTGCATGGAGCAATGCAATAAGAGCTTATTTTTAATTCAAGTAAGGTCCAGGGCAGATTTTCCTACTAAGTGGGCAGCATTCCTCCATGTGCTGGCTCAGATACTCAGTTCTTTTCATTTTGGGTTACCCTTCTCCTGGCCTCTAGAAGCCCACAAATTCAGCTTTAAGATGGGAGGCTATAAGCTGTAGAATGTGTTATCTGCTGCTTAACTGCTTTACTGGGAAAGTGATGAAACACTTCAGCCCACATTCCATTCACCAGAATTAGTCACATGGACCCACTTATATGCAAGCAGGTGCAGACTGGGAAATGGAAAATGGAGTCCCTACCTGGGCAGATATTTTGCAGAGTGAAATATACTAAAGATGAAAAAATACAATTATTTGGTAGACAGGTTTTTTTGCTAAGGTTTTTTTCTGTTTTTCTTTATAAGCAGAGGATACTATTGAAGTCAGCATCCAGTAATTGCAGTAACTTCTTAGAAACTGTAAATTCCAAGTGTAAGGTAATCTGTGGTAATATAATCAAGGATTGTTTGGACATTCTAAAAAAAAAAAAACATTTGCAGATACTAGGAAATCTAAGAAAACTAAAAAAAAAAAAAAAGATTTGGCTATTTCAGTAGGCCAGTTATGTGGGCATGACTAGTCTCAGTTAATATGCTGCTATCTAGTTTTCTTTAGAGTTCAGTTTTGATTAAGAAGATGAGCCTGTGTTGCAACAGTGTGGAACATGCATTAAAGGCACCTGATGATAATAAGATGTGTTATAAAGTGATTATGATTCATAGCATTTTTTTTCCCACACATACCTCAGCTAGGAGGTGTCCCAGACTCGTAGCGGACTGAAGGGTGTGCCTGAAAGGTATGCCTTCATTTCCTATCTGCATCGTAAAACCTTTCTATGGTGCTGACATTTGGAGCTTTCTGATCTTGGTTCAAAGGTTCGTTTGTGTGGGTTTTTTTTTTTTTTTTTTAACACCGGAGACGTGAGTCCAAATAACAGTGGGAACTGTATCTCTGTTTGCAAGATGTGGGAAAGAACACTGCGGCATTGGAAGTCAGCATCCCTGGACGTGGTTTCCTGATCTTGCCACAAGCAGGCCCTCTTCTTCACCCACAGGTCTTGGCATCCCTGCCTCGCTGTGTGCCATCTGGCCAGGGACCAGCTTCCCAAATCTGCCTTAGCAACTAGCTCTGCTCGTGCTCAGGAGGCTGTTTTCAACAATCCCTTCCTGAGGAAATACACTGGCCTTTCAGAGTTCATATTTTTATGACAGTTCTACGGGACTAGGCTTTCCTGTGGGCATGGGCCATTTTCAAATAACTCCCCACCCCACCCCACACAAATTACCTGTTATAGCATCCAGCATATAAAAAGAGCATGGTATGTATTTATTGAGTGTACTGTCTGCCTAGTTACTGCAAAACTGTCCCAGGTTCTGAATTGGGCAGCAGAATTAGGAGCCAATGGCGGTCTCCCTGAGCCAGGGATGTACCCAGCATGGTCTCCTTTTGCTAAAAGGCCTGCTTAGAGTCTCACCTGCCTCCTAGTGTGAGCTCCTACTCCTTGCAGGCCCCACTGCTGAAACCACACTCCAGTGTCATCAGTGAATTCCTAAAACTCCTTTTTGAGTTTGAACTTTAATTCCTTGGTGCCGAGTTTGGTTGGGGAGAGGGGCTGTGTTGAGGTGACCTTCTTGCAGAGGGAGACCTGCTCTTCAGTCTGTGGCCCAGCAGGCAGGTCAGAAGGGAGCGCTTTGGCCACTGTCACTATTTAGCCTCCCATGACTCCCATTCTCTCCTTCACACTCTTTCCAACGGCGGGGGGTGGGTGCAGGGTGGCGCCCGCTTTGGGCTTCAGGGCCCTGCAGGTATCAGGAGCAGCAAGTCGGTATCAGATGATCAAAGGAGAGGGGAAAGGAGGTGTGGTGTCACCAGTTCCAACCAGTGGCTGGGTGCTTATTGTTAACACGGAAAAACCTAGGCTCTCCGGTGTTTTTCCCGCTCCCCCAGCCCCCCATTTCTCCCTGGAGACGGCAGGGCAGCCCCAGGTAATCCAAAGTTGCCTGGGGTCGTTTGGACTCTGGTCCCCATCCTCGGTGGACAGCCTTCTACAGCGTCTTAGAGCTCCCCGCACAATCTGCCAAGTCTTTGGGCCCGCAACACTCCGGGGCGGCCCCTCCTCCGAAGGTGTGGATGCACAAGTGGGAAACATAACCACCACACGGTCCCCTCAAAAAGCCCCGATAGCAAAACAACCGTATACACATCACAGGCGGAGCCCGTCTCCCCAAGGTAAGTTGTTTATTCGTCGCCGTTTTGGCGATTCTCTCTGGACAGCTGCGGCAGCGACAGCAGCTGTGCGGTGGGCCCCGGAGGTCCCCGCGATCTTCCTTCCTCCCTCCGCCCTCTCTCTGTCGCTTCTCACCCCCACCCCCTTCCCTCCTCTCCCCGCCTCCTCTTTTCTTGCCCTCTCATGGGCCACGCACACACCCGGAGACACCCTCCGCACTTGGCTACTCACACACTGCGGCTCGACCCAGCCGACAAGGCACGGTTGCCAAAAGCCGCCCGGGGTGTACGGGGTGTGTGTACGGCTTGCGGGGAGGAGGCCAAATAGGGCTGGGGGTGGCATAGTAGGGTCTCTCTTCTCCCAACTGCGACCACTGCCCATTCTCCTTCCCTAATCCCGGCCTGCCAGCAACAGTGACACCTGAGCGGGGTCTGGTTGGTGGAGGCGACAGGCCCACAGGACTGGCAACCAGGAGAAAACAGAGCAGGGGGCGGGGACGGAGAGGAGGAGCTGGAGGCGGAACCCACGGGGAGATCGCCACTGGCGGTGAGTGACGCACATGTTAGCCAATAAGCGACCGCTGATTCAACGTCTGGGCGGGGAGCCAGGGGCGGGCTCCGTGAGGAGGAGGAGGCTGCTGGGGCGATAGAGGCGGGGGCCGAGAGGAGGAAGGGGAGGAGGCGGAGGCGGGAGCGGTGGCGGCGGCGGCGGCGGCGGCGGCGGAGGCGGCGGCGGTGGAGGGTAGGTTGCGCCTCGGACTGTGTTTGCTGAGCTCCACGACTGTGCCTGTGTGAGTGGAGGAGCGGCGCTGGGAGGCAGAGGCGGGCACGGGCGAGCGCGGCGGCGGGACGTCTCTGGCGGCCGCGGATCAGCGGCAAGCGCTCGGTGTGGGGAAGCAGCGGCAGTAACAGCGGCAGCAGCAGCAGCGGCGTCCGCCTCTCAGCTGCCGGGGACGCCGAGGCGCGGCTGGTGGCACTGACATCGGCGGCCCTGCCTCTCTCTCTCGCCCCCGGCCCTCCCCATGTGATCGGTCTTAATCCCGGCAGTGTGCGCGCGTGGGGCTCCATTCCGCTGTGCCTGATCTCGGTGCCAGGGTGGGTGCTCGTGTGTGCGCTTCCCCTCCCCATCCCCCTTCCCCCAAGAATAAAAGAAGAACCGAGAGGCGTGCTTGGAAAATAAATAAATAACCACCACACACGCGCAGCCCGGAGCGGAGTTGGAGGGGCTGGCGGCAGCTGAGGAGAAGTGAAGGCGGCGGCGGCGGCGGCGGCGGCGGCGGCGGCGGCGGCGGCGGAGGAGGGACGCGCGGAGAAGGCAGTAACTTTAAAGCCAGCTCAGAGCCCAGACCTCCAGCCAAGCGGTTTGCAGCGCGGCGGCGGCGGCGGCGTTGAGTATTGGCCCGCCAGTCCGGTCGGGGTGTGCAGTAGGACGGACGAGCAGCGCGTCGCTGTCCCCCGGCGGCTGGAGATGTCCGAGCCCAAGGCAATTGATCCCAAGTTGTCGACGACCGACAGGGTGGTGAAAGGTAAGCGGCGCGCCGCGGTCGCCCGGGTGCACTGGGTGCCGCAGGCACCCGGGCGGCTCGCCTCCCCTCCCCCCGCCACGGGCTCTCTCCCTGCTCCAGCCACGGACCTTCTAGGATATTGTGCAACCCTCAAACCCCCCTCTCTCGCGCGCCCTTCCCCCACGTTTCCCACCCAGCCCCACTTGAGGCATTTTTATTTACGGGGGTGTCAGTTGGCAAATGGCTGAGCCGAGGGGAGGCGGTGGTGGGGGTGGCGGTGGCGGGAGGGGGCGCCCGGGGGGTGGTTGCTGGTAGGGTGTAGCTGCTGTGACAGAAATAGGAAGTGGGTGGCTGCTCGCAGGCTTGCGTGGGATCGGGTTTATGGTTTTCTCTTGCAGAAGGAGGGGTGATTTATGGCTTTTAAAAAATTAATATGGCATTTTTATGTGGTGGTGGCTTTCCACTGCCTGCCTCGCTCGGGCAGGGTTCTCTCGGCACTCCATTGCAGCAGTTCCCTCCGCGCCCCCTCCCCCTCCCCCTGAAAGGGCCTGCACAGGACTCGCGAGAGCGCGGGAGAGTGTGGGGGGAGCCCGGTGCTTCCTTCCGCGCCGGGTGGGGGCGACCGCAGGGAGGGGGCGGCCCAGGGGGGGCGCGGGGGGCGCGGGGGCGGGGAACGACCGGAGAGCCCCAAGGCCGCCGCCCTGGGATTCCCCCGCAGGCCCTGAGAAAGACACGAAAAGCTGTTCCCCAACCTCCCTCGCCATCCTCAGCCTTACCCCGCCGACCTGTCATTGCTCTTGAATCGTGCCCCGCTGGGGCACACCTCCCCGATGGTAACCTCACCCCGCTTGCTTCTTCTTTGCCCCTGGCACCCGCTTGTTAATGGGCTGTTTGATTCCTATCATTGGCTCTTCTTCCCCGCCCTGGGATCACAGACTCCTGGAGGCGATGGCTCTGGGGTTTCTGGCAAACAGCAGCTGGGATGCGTGGGGTGAGGAAGGGGACAGGTCGTGGTCTTATCGCTAGCACAGAGGAATCCGCAGTCTTCGTTGTATTCTTTGGTGGATTGGGGAGGAACTGTACTATGAATCCTGGAAGGATGAGGCAGTGGAGTTGATACGCCAGGATTAAGTAGTATCCCTCATTCCTGGGGTCAGGACACTGAGCGGATCAGGGATGGGCATGGGCTACTTGGAGCGGGCCTCTGAAATTGGAAACAGCACTGGCTGGTGCAGAAAGAGAGAGTATACGTGTATGCCTGTGTGTTGTGTGTAGACCAGAGTATCTAATGTGGCCTGAGCGTGCAAAGAGAGTGCAGAGCAATGAAGTCTTTTGCACCATGAGCATTTAGGTGAAGTTACCCAGAAATCTAAAGACCATGCCTGATTCATAAGTCTTTCTGTTCATCGCTCCTTTCAGGTGTGTTCAGTTTTTATATTGTGTTTGCGTGTTCTCTTGTTTTGGTTCTCTAGAGTCATTCCTGCTTCAGTGCAGTATTCATAGACTCATTAAAATAAGGAGGTAATATCTTTGCAAGAACCACCTGAAATAGGTTTACTGTTGCACAGCTATTGGTTATCCAGGCATGGATTTTCATGTAAACAGTCAGTTAAAATTCATTCAAAAGAACTTTTATGTTAAGGGCCTCTGTTGACATTTTGAAAAATTAAGACCTTTTGCAGAAATATCAGAGGATCACATATCTCCTTAATGGGTGAAGCTTAGGTGTAACTCTGATCTGTATGTTAAGATCATCTTTTTTCGAAACACTTGATACAAAGCTTGATATAAATGATAGCAGTAAATGTGTCCGCAATTAGAAAACACTTATATATGCATACATAAAGTCAGTTCTCTGTTTTAAATCACTTGGTATGGCTTCTTAATGTAAATGTTAAAATTGTCACCAAGTGAAGAATGTGAAAATAAGTTTTCATACCTTCTGGCTTGGTATCTTTACCACTTGATGTGAAAGAGCCCATTCAACCATTCCATGGCTGTTTTGTCTTGCTTTTTTTCCAGTGCTGTATTATAGATATTATCATAACTGGCTTTTTATTATATATACACAGGATCGCTTATAATTCAAAAAATTTGTTTTTTTTTTCCAGAACTGAAATGCAGATGGATTTAATAGACTCAAGATAGGAGGAGTTAATTTTGCATGTTTTGATAGGGATCTTGATGTGAAATTTTGTTTACACAAGAGAGTTTAATAAAACTTTATTGGCAGATGAATCCTGACTTTTACGGTGGGCATACTACCACTATTCTTCTTGTGCTTTCTTATAGACTTTATATTGTTGGCTTGAGGCATTATTAATGTTAGAGTCAACCTTTTGATTTATGTGTGATTTTTACGATTGAGATGATAATCAATTTTAATTATCAGTCTTCTGTAAAACAGAATTTCCACTTAAATATGTGTGTCCATGTTTATTGAGTAGAAAGTACATATTGGCTGAATGGAAAATAGGTTACCAAGTAATTTTTCACATTTACAAAAATTAGATAAGACATAATTCATGAAGCTATGACTTTACTCTAAATTTTGTTAGAACTTTATCTCCATAGTCTGAGAATGACTTATTTTTTTTTATGTAGGCAAGGGAAATTTTTGTACTCCTTAGGTGTTCTTTTCTTATAAAATATGGACAATATTTGCTTACATGTAGAATTAAGAAGAATATGGATCATCATTACTGTGGCAGGCCATGGCATTTTTTTTTCCAATTATCTTCATTAGTGTGACCTGGCTTTTGTTGTAAAACAAACTGCTGTTTACAAATAAAGCTGTGCTTGTGGTTTTGTTTGTAGTAAAGTGATGGTGTGACAGCTTTCGTAATTTGTATTTCCAGGTCGTAACTTTAGAAAGGCAGGTAGGTTGAGTTTTAGTCTCAGCTAATTGTGTAATTTTTCAGATTTTTCTGCATTTTCCTGAGTGTCTTCACAGACCCTCTCTGGTCAGTTTTTAAACCTTAAAAATAGAAGGGAATGGCAGTATTGGAGAGGAAAAGCATTCATTTGGATAATGTCGAAAAGAAAGTTACTTGATCTGGCAAAACTGGGGCTGCTTCATTTTGACTGTTCTCAGATAAAAATGATGGAAAGTGTAAAAATTCAGAGAAAACATCTTGGTAGTGCCATTTGTTGGAAATCAGAATAATTTGATCCATTTACTGTTTATATATATTTTAAAAGAAATGCATAACGATAAGCTAAAAAGACCAGGGCAATAAATAGAAGAATAACTGTTTCCCCGTCTCCCCCCAATACATCCGACAGTCTGTTTTTTCTCTTCAGTGGTGCTCCACAGGCCTTGTTCCAAACTCTGGCTGCTTTTCGCCTCTCCCTGCCTGTTCCTACCTTTAACTCTTTGTGTGGCCCTAACATTCCCTACAGGCTGTAGAACTTTGTTATATGACAGTTAAACACTGGAAGGAAATTGAGCTGTATGTGATGAGTCCGCTGCTTTGTCACACGGCTTGCTCTTTCTTCTCTTCCCATCTCCAGGTGTTTTGTAATGGCCCTTTTACCTTAACCCAAAGGGATACCATGGCAGGTTGTTGAGGGATAAATTCCTGGGAAGCATTTTGGGCAGTTTCTCAGAAACTGTAGGTCAGGGACTGTTGTGCTTTGTGTCAGATTGCTTTTGACTTTGGGGAATGCAAAAAAAGCTAACTTCTGTGTATTGTCAGCTTATATACTATTTGTGTAGACAAAGTACACATAGGGAAATTCTGGAAAGATATCTAGGATCATATAAACAGGAAGATCGTAGCTAAGTAAAATATTAAGTAAATAGAGATTCAAGCCACTAGTGTTTCTAGCTGTGAGGCTGGTAATACAACTTAATAAGAAGATGAAAATATGCTGCATCAGTGATAACTGTCATGTTTGGATCTTGAAGTGGAATATAAAATAATACCATTTCTTTGCAGTATGTCAAGAGGAGCCCATCATGAATTTATTTTACTGATGTTTGTTACTGTCAGTTGAATTTTTCCATGTATCTGCTTCTCTGTTTGAGTAGAGTAAAACTGCATTAATTCAGTGTCATTAATTGAAACTTTGACTAAATGTCATTATTGGTGGCTGAAGTTTATTTACATCAGCACTGGATGTGAAGAAGGGGGTCTGCTAATCTAATTAATACTATAAACAACACAATTTGGTGTGATTAATATACTTAAAAAGAGAACAAATTCTTTTTAGGACTTAGTGAACAGCATTCAAGGTAATGCTGTTAATTACAAATTAAATTGATCTATTCATTAATATTTCCTCTCGGGATTTCTGCTATAAAGTAAATATAACACAAGTGCATTGTTTTCAAAATATTCTGTGTTCTTCAAGGCTTAAGGCAACAGTTGCAACTAGGATTCAGGGAAGTTCCAGTGATTCTAAAATTCCATCAGTTAGAAGAATTAACATTTAAAAAAATAATAGTTTTTTTGGCAACTGTGGGGAAGAACCTCTACTTTAAAGGATAATCTATTTTAAGACATCCAGTTAAAATGTGAGAAACAGTAACACCTTAGAATCTAGTTAGAGGTTTACTCTAGCATTTGTTTATATTAGTTCGAAAGTATGCCTTTTAAAATCTGTTTGTTTCTTTATGACATGTTTTTACTTGTAATTTTAGAGGTTGGAATATAACTTTGATGTATTACATTTATAACTTTTATAATTGGCCTCATGCTTTTCCTTATCTTTTTTGTGTCAGCCATGTGTAAAGTTGAAACTAATTATGAAACCAAATAAAGAATCCATTTAAAATGACCTCATTGGAAAACAGAAGTTTTCTAGAAATATTCTCCTTTTAGCAAATCCAGTTAAAATACCATTTTGAAAGTTTTGTGAAAATATCGGACATTTCCAGAATTATAAAGAATGATGATATGGAACTTAGGATAAAACTAAAAAATCATTTTGTCAAATTTTTCACCTATTTTCTGATGCAACATTCTCTTGATATGCAAGAGGAATATAGTGAGATTTTGAATGCCAGCTTCCTCTAATACCACTGTTACATATGTTATAATGCTGCAAGCTACTTTTGCTGTCTTTCAGCGAGAAGTAATTGTCCTCACTACTCACTTTTGAGAACCAGAAGATCGAATGGGAGTTGAGAGCCTGAGAGGTTATGCTTGGTCCATTTGCCTGGGAATGGCAATTCAGTCACTGCTGACACAGAATTGCAAATGACAATGTGTTATTTTCAGGGACAGTCAAGAATAGTAAGAATCATTAATATTGAAATCCATGAATGCCTTGAGTCTACTACACTTGCTCATGGTAACACTTATTTTATAGTTGAAGAAACGGATAAAGACTAGATATAATGGTCATTCGCAGGTGGGACTAGACTGAAGGAAAGTGTAAGCAAATTCTTCCCTTTAGCAAAGACGCTTTTTTCTTTTGAGCATCTGTTTGAAAATGTCATTTCTTACGGTACTGTTTAAGATACCACATTTTGTTTTGAAATTTTCTTACTGAATTCCTAGCTCTATAAAATATTTTTTAGGTGAAGCTTCTATATCTGTATTTCACAGAAATTTAAATTCTGATGATGAATGTTATAATGTGGTTTGATCTTGACATGAGAATTACTACAGGAAAATTGTTAAACATTGTTTTCCATTCAGGTAAATATATACACAGAAATAGAAATAGCATATTTTCCTGCTAAGGAGTTTTATTTCCTTTTATTTTAAAGCGTGTTATTACTGTAAGACTATTGTAGTAACTACAGGTAATGGCCCATATTCTTGCTCTGGTTTGAGGATTTTGTTAATTTCTAGAGAAAGCTCAAGTGAAAATCGGAACCAATGCTCTTAGGCATTCTAATCCTTTTTTTTTTTTTTTAAATACAGTCATCAGGTGGGAATGAAGTAGGCACTGATTCAGAGTTTCAGTTTATAAACTGTCTTTAGTTGTCTTTGCATTTTCAACATCCTTAACCCATTTTATTTTACAGTATTTCCATCTCTTGTGTTCATATAGGCTGTATTCATTGATGAGCCATCAATTATATTTCTTTTAGGAAGTCAAGTAAAAAAATTTCATATTTCTCCACAGTTAGGTGTTCCAAATAATGGCATAAATCAGGTGGAATGTCAACTTGAAGACATAGACCTGTTGCTGGGTTCTCAAATCCATTTCCCAAATGTATGCTCAGGTAGCTGAAGCTTTTGATGTTAGGAAAATACAAACCTTAACTAAGGAAGCAGTAATCAGGTATTAAAATGCCATGTTTTTGGAATTGGATGGATTCTTTTTGAGACCATCATAGAGAGGAATAGAGCTTTGTGCATTCTCTCTATATCCCTAGTCTGTGCTTTTGCCTCATCGCAAAATATATTCTGTTTTGAAAGCTGGTCTGACTTTCTTTGAACTTCTGTCTCTCCCAACTGGAAATTCTGCATGTATCTGCAAAAGAGCAAAACAAACAGATATCAGAGATTCGTGTTAGCAAATGCTTGAGATTATGACATACCACCTTTCAATGTTTGTCAATTTCATACTTTCAACAGTTATGAAACCAGAAGAGTGATGGTTGATGATCAGAGTGTTTTATTCAGATGGAACTAAAGTTTTAAAAAATTCCCATCAGCTCCAGGATTCAAAGAGTTAAAGAATCTCTTTCTACAGTGACTGTATAGCTCCAGTTTTCCTTCCTCTTTCTTTCTTTCTTTCTTTCTTTCTTTCTTTCTTTCTTTCTTTCTTTCTTTCTTTCTTTCTTTCTTTCTGAGGAGCAACTACTTGTGATTTAGAGTGTTTTGATCTAAAATATTCCATTGTCTCTGTATATTAGAGTGTTTTGAAATTATAGTATGTCATTTTCTAAGCTATGTCTCCCAGATTGCTCATATACTTGGAAATTACCTGAAATTATTTGTTAATATGTGTATTCAAGGTTTTAGTTTGAGAAATAGTCATTGAACCAGTGGTACCAAGCTTAAACCTTTCCTTGCTTTTTTATGCACTGAATAAATTCTTGCTGAATGATTTGTGCAATGCAAAATTATCAGTGCCTCCTGACACATTATATGTTTGAGTGTATTATGTAATTTCTGATTCTCTGTAAATGGTTCTGTATGGTGACTGCTTGGTTAATTGAAATGCTTCCTTCTCTTGCCGCATCAGAGAATGGAGTATAAGAAGGAGGTATTTCTAAGGTGACATAATTAGGTTGAGGGCAGTATTGTTTGGTCATTTGAGCTGGGTCTATGCCAGCTGAGTTTAAAAGGCTAAATCCCTCTCAATTTAGCATATTAACTTGAACTTGAAAGCATTATTTCAGTTTCTGTTGTATTTCTCCTTAGGCTGACCAGTTTTTGACAAGTGAGAAAAGATATGTTAATCATTCAGTGTTTGATTTATTGGGTGATTTATATATTTTAATTATTGTTCAGACTTGGACTTGAAGAGAAAGTGACCTGGTAAATTTCATGACAGGAAAAAATCCTCAAAGCACAAAACCAAAATCCCCTGCAGAACACAAACAACCCAAACCAAAACAAAGCAAAATCCTTTTCTTTTGTTTACTTCTCAAGTTATCATTTTCTGTAAAGCAGAAATGTAAAGAAAATGTAAATGTAAGGCAGTGATCCAGAAATGCAGCCTTCTCCAACGTAACCTCGTGCCCTTCTCTGGCCTTCAGAATGTCACAGGATGCTATCTAGTAGGAAGATATATGGGCCATGAGAAGTTTAGAAAAGTGGCACCAACTCTGCTGACTCCTTATATTCTCCTAGGTGGGCTTTAAGCCATCCGTTGACATTTGTTTTTAAACATCTTCTGAGCTATGTCATTTTATCAAATTAAATTAAAAGCACAATACATTTTCTTAAAATGACAGAACCTGAGTGAGGGCTTCAAGTTTGTGTTAAATTTTTTTTTTGCTTTTTACAAAGAAATAAGTTTTATTATTATTGTTATTATTATCATTATTATTATTAAACCTAGGATTATCGGTTTGTTATGCATATTTAGTGCTAATAAATTAAAGTACACGTGTACCTCCTCTGCGTGGCTCTGACGATTGGCATGATAACAGTTCTCACTGCTTAATTCTCATTATTCCAGATTGGGTTCAAATGTCACCTTCTCTGGGACCCATATCTCCTAATACCTTCGATTGGAGTGAAGGGACTCAGTCTCTCCATTTTCATCGCAGAAACCTTTTGAGTAGCACATGTTGCCCTGATGATTTTTTTCTCTGTTTGCCTCTCCTTCCCAGGGAGTGGAGAACCCAGAAGACTGGGGATTGGTTCCATTTATCTTTGTATCTTTAGCCCTAGCACAGGCACTTGATACATGGTTGCTCAGTAAATGAAATAATAGATAAAGGATAAGGGGAATTTAAAAAATTAAATTATGGGGTTCTTTTCTGTTTTGAAATTTTGTAGATCTTAAATCATGGTTGGCTCACAAACGTGATGAGTTTCTTGATTTGTAAGTGCCCAGTTTTTCATTTCAGAGTTTTGAAATGCTCTGATTCATTAATTAGGGGTTCTGTGCTTTTTACCCACTAGCCAAACTGCAAAAGCATAACTGGCAGGAGTGGCTTACCCAGGGGCTGCTTGGCTTTCATTGAGTCAGTGTCAGCCAGAAGGTATATAGGTCGATTTACTCAAAGGTAAATTTTCCTCAGGAAGACTGGTGATGATGCCAGGTTATGGGGGGAACTATTGTGATAAGCACACGGGAGGCTCAGATTTTACTCAAAATTACATTGCTTCCTTAGTGAAATGCACAAATCCAAATGCACAAAAGTTAATACATTTAGGAATCAGATCAGAGATGGAAGACATACTGCAGACCCAGATATGAAATGTCTATGTAATAATAATAAAAAAAAACCTTCAGGCCTGGAGTACAGGCTGCTCATGAGTCAGCGCTCCTAAAGGCACATCTGCATGGTAATTGTTTTGAGAAAAGCTCAGCCCTGGGATCCACATCAACAGGGAGGTAGCATGATGAGGTGCTTGTTCTTTCTGGCTCCTAGAGAGGACCCTAGATGGGTGTGCACCAGCTTAGCCTGGGTCTTCTAACAGGCCAGCCTGGACTCTCCATGCTCTGGTTATTGAGCCAGGATTGAATGTCTCCCTAGCACAGGAATACTTTTTCTTCAAGGAGTTGAAGACTAGGGAAACGATCGTTTCCTATGTAAAATCTCATCATTGTTAACTTTTGCTGATTTGCCTTAGCAGCTGGGAGGCAATGGCATGTCCTCACCTCTGGTCAGAATTCTGCAGGAGTGCTCTGTCTCACTGCACATGCACTTCTCGAAACAGATGTGAACATTTGGAAAGATGTTGTGGAAAGGAAAAAAAGATTTCTCCTCCAAGTGACTCAAGGACTTGAAATAGTGACAACAACTGAGAGATTATTCAGACTTGATTTAACTATAGATTTCACATTTTAAATGGTCTCTTTCTACTGTGGATCACACTCAGATGTCATTCATCACCATCATCAAGTGAATTGGAGAAAACACTAAACACTAGAAGCATTAGACATCTGGGTGCTTTTTTTTTTTTTAACCAGTCAAGGACGTTTAACACTGGTATGGATTGTGGATCTTATGAATGGAGAGAATACCTGATTCTTATTTATTTGGGTGTGAATGAGAACTAAACTTAAAATTATGAAATTCTGAGGCTAGAAGAAACCTTAGAAATCTTAACTCCCATCTGGCCTGGAGCTAGTTCTCAGATTGTGTAGCGGGGAGAGGGCTTGGAGTTAGGTGGGAAACCTTTCATCTCTTCCACTTGCCTCAGGTCTGAGCCTAACCAGAACAAACAATTCAGGCTTAGAATTGGAAGGCGCACCAGAAATCTAGCTCAGGCCATCCCCAATCTGGATCCCCAATTCCTAGCCAGACTGCCTGACAGATAGCTTCCCATTGCCCCATGAACACATGTAGTGAGGAGCTCCTCACTTCCTAAGACCTCCTGCTCTGTCCTAGCCATTTCTACTTGCCAGAATGTTTCCTTATGTTTGATGTCAGTTCCCTGTTCCTAGCAGTGCTCTATCGAATTCGATAAAATGAACCTTATCTGTGTTTTACAGGAGAGTTTATTTGATATTAAAAGCAGCTTTCATGGTCTTACGTCTTCCAGCTTTTCCCCACATGGAATGGTTTCTTGGCTTTTTCCCATCCCAGTAGCCTTGCTTTAAAACCATGCCAGGTTGTCAGGGTCTCTCAAAACTAGAGAAGTGTGCAAAGGTTCCTCTTGGCTTATGCCTCCTGTGGAACCTCCACACTGCGGGCTTGGCTGCTTCACTCTTCTTGCTCTTCTGCGCTGTAATACCGACCCTTACTTATGCTTCCTAGAAGTCAGGTCTTTCCCTTGATGGGCTCAGTCTAGCATCCAACCCCAGATGTCCTTTGGCTGGGTGAAGACTGCCACTGTCGTGATGCTCTAATTCCTCATGCCCTTCCTACAGAAGTTTCCTTCCAGTGTGCCTTTTCCAATCCCTCTGCATCTGCCTTGTTAAGGTGTCAAATACCTAATCTGCGGTGTAAGTAGGAGCTTTCCACAGGACCTGGCTGGCCGATGCCTTTTAACAGTGATTTTTCTCAAGGCATTACTTGTTTTTTGCCTACTTTTATTTTGTAATACAGGTGGATACTAAAGACACCACGGTGGTTTAGTGGGGTAATTGAGGACAGGCCAAGTTCTTTGTTTCCTTTCAAATCGCACCATGAAGGCAGCTCAGCACCCCGCTTGACCAGATCCGCAACATGCCTCTTCTGCCTGCCCTTACTTCTGGTACTATAAATTGCTCCTAAGGCCATTGAATTTGGCTAAACCCAGTGAGTCTGATTGTAATTTGAAAACTAGTTTAAGTTTCACTGAGGCCCAAAAGAGGCCAGTGGCGTCCAACTGTGGTGTCACAAAGCGTTTCTGTGTTACACTCAGCTGTGAGGTATTAACAGCTACTGCTAACACCATACAGAGGTTTGCAAATGACTTATTTTAAAATATCTATATATAAACTAGGGTAAATTCAAATGCAACCCTAAAATTTTACTTTCACTTGCATTCTGGGGTATTTCCTCACATGGGAGAGCAAGGGATGGAGTGGGGGCTGTCACGGTGTGCATTTGCATAACTTGCTCTCCCCTTGATCTTACTGATATGCCTTTAATCACTGGTGACATCAGACATTCTTGTAAGCTGGGGCAGTGTTTGCCTGATTTTCTGTGAACGTTTTTGAGGATAGTTGATTAGAACCTGGATTCACTCATGATAGTGTTTTGTGCTAGTGAGTATCATGTCCTGTGTATCTTGATAGAAAGAGAGGCTGAGGCTTGAGATTGGAGAACACACCCATGCTGGCCAGATCTACAGCTTGAACAGATCTAGAAACATATAGGCAGGCACTTTAAAGTGCCCTGTGAAGCTTTCTCTCCTCAAACATGTCCCAGGGGCCACCCCTGAAATCCTTTAATTAAATTATTTACTACTTAGGATAAGAATAGCCTTCTTTGGTAGAAGTTTAAAAAGTAATTGATCTTTAAAAAATAATCTAGTGTGATGATTTTTGTACCTATAATTGTAATAAAATTCATTAAGTAATGGGAAAAAATAAAAAATTTAGTGAATTGACTAATATATATATATGACTAATAATATGTATGTGTGTGTGTGTATATGTGTGTGTATGTATATATATCTATATGTATATCTATATATATATATTTTGCCTTTGGGTGGTGTTGAATCCAGAGAAAACACTGTATTTCAGGAGCCTTTCTGAGAGTGAATGTTCATATCTCTTTAAATCTCTATCCCATGACCCTTGTATCACTTGATTTTTCCAGACTGCTTCCCCTAAGTATGATATCATTATAATATTTGAGTTGTTAAATAGACTAAATAATCCATTATTGAGTGTAAAATGACTACTAAAATAATTATTTCCTTCATTTCCCAAACTATCCATCTATGCATCCACCCTTCCGTTCTGTCCATACATGCATCACAGTTTTAGTGCCCCCTGTTTGCCTGGCTCTGTGCCATGTCCTCAGGGCTTAAAATGAAGTAGGCAATCTCTGAAAGTCACTGCCTGGTGTGGGGTCTGAAGGCAAATCATAAGTTATAATTACTTTAATAGCAGAAGATGCAGCATGCTGTGGGGGTGCAGAAAAGGGAGTGATTAACTGTCTTCATTGACTGTACTTTAATTTTGGGGCAAAAATAAATGGAACCAATATTAATTTTATCTGTTTAGTATATGTAGTAGGCACATTGTTAGGACGTGGGCTTGTTTTAAAATGAAGGTGGCATAAAAAGTCCTGCAAAAGGAGTGATGAGCATTTTATATCTGGAATTCTGTAGCCTATAGGTCACCTGGGAGCAAAGTATATGAGATTGAATCATGGGCTGTTGAAGGTGGAAGTGACTTTCAAAGTCAACTGGTTCAACCATCTCCACCCCCATCCCCCAAAAGACCTTCCTGTTAAGTGGTTAACACACCTCCCCCCTCTCCATTTCCAGTGATGGGGAGGCAGCATCAGAGTATAGAAAGAGCACTGATTTATGGCTTGACAGAACTTGCATTTAAATCCTCCTTTCTCCATGTTGCCAGCTGTGTGTTCATGGGGAAGTCATGGAATCATCCTGAAACCATTTTTCTTACTGAAAAGTGGAAGCAGTAATACTGATTTTGCAAGGTGGTGTGGTGGTAACCATGAGAGGAATTGTGTGTGAAATGCCTTCACTACTGTCTGCTCAGAAAAAGCCCTCAGTAGATGTTCAGTATTGTTGTTTTATTGTTGGACAGCTCCCTTGAAAGTGCAGCTTTCTTCTTCTAGAAGTAATCTGAATTAAAGCGTATACTTCCTCACCTCCTACCAACTGTCAAATCTCAAATCCGTTGTAGTTCGGGGGCCTCTAGCATTCCTCTGAAATAGTTTGGCAGAAATCACCAATGATTGTCCAGTTTCTGGTCTCAGTGATATTTGACATCATAGGTAACCTCTTTCTTTCTAAAACATTGTCCTCTTTCTCTGACTCATCAGCTCCTCTTGAGTGAATCCTAAATTTCTTTTCTCCTTCTTTTCTGGCTGCATCCCTGGTATGTGAAAATTCCCTGGCCAGGGATCGAATCTGAGCTGTAGTTGTGCGATGCCAGATCCTTAACCCACTGCGCTGGGCTGGGATTGAACCTGCACCTCTACGGGAACCCAGGCCTCTGCAGTCAGATCCTTAGCCCACTGCACAACAGCAGAAACTCCCAAAGTTGATGTTGTTTTATCCCTTTTCCAGTTACTCCAGGCAATTTCATCTCCCTAACATTTGTAGGATTTACTCCTTATAGGCCAATGGTTAACACATCTGTATTTGCAACCTGTCTTTTCTCTGGATCATTCTGTCAAACTCTCTATGCAGCAGTTGCCGTGGATGGGTATGTGAAAATAAAGTGGGGCATTTGTTCTCCCATATTTTCTATCTTAGGTGATGTGAACACCATCTATCCAGTTAATTAAATCTGTCATTCAGTTCAGATTTTTAAATACTTCACCCAGGGCTGCAGTATCCTCCTAACATTAGTCTCTGTGCTTTCAAAGTTGTCCCTTCTCAAACATTAATTATCACTAGGGTGATCATTTAAAAGTAAACATCTGATTATGTTAATCCCATATATGGTGGTGGTTCTTTTTTCTGAATGAATTGTAGCAACTGTTTATATTATGAAATTTGACCCTTACTGCATGAATTTGAAAATATGTATATTATAGCATATGTCACATTGTACTGAACTTCTTTTAAGTCTCTTCTGTTTGTTACAGTATAAATTCCTGAGCTCAAGGAGAACATTTTTTATTCATGTATGTATTCTCCATGCTGGTCTGTGTTTGGTCTGTATGAAGTTGATAAAATTAAACTGAACAATTTAAAAATTCCAGTGATATCTTCCATGGCTTTCTATGGGCTCTTCTACCTCTGCATGGAAGAGTCTTGCTCATTATTCTGTTATTTTGTGTAAAACTTGCTTCTCTGATCCCCAAAGGCATAGCTGTCTATGCTGCCTCTTGTTCTTTGTGCACACAGGGTATCACAAACATTTGCGACAGTTTTCTCCTTAACTGTGAAATCTTCAAGGGCAAGGCTCAACTCACTTCATCTCCCCAGGCTTTGCATGATGCCTGGCATGTAATTAATCATGTTTTTTTTCCCCCCCAGAAAGCAAATTGACTGGAAAAGCTATGCCTACTCATCACAAAAATGTAATAGTGTTAGTACTTCCTTTTTTTTTCCTCCTCCAATAGCATACTTTTTATTACAGTATCCCAAGTTGGATTACTTTTTCAAGGACCCTTCACTTACGGAATTCCTGACTTCCATATCCCTCTCCCCAGGCATTTTCATGTAAACCTGTAAATCAGGTCTCCTTCACTCTGAATCTTGTAATTATTTTTATACAATTCTAAGCACAAAGTTCAAAGTAACACCTTAATTTGATTTAATCTTGTCACCTTGTTCTTTGAGTCTAGCCTTTTTAGATCTTTTATTTAACATACGGTTTTTTTTTGTCACTTCTTTCTAGTTATTTGCCCCAATTTATGCCCTTAGTAGATTTGCCTAGGCCTTTATTGAAGCCTGGCAACCAAATGAATATTTGAAGCCAGTCATTTTGGATGAAAGAGTTTACAAATCTTTATTTTAGGTTTTGCATATATAACATGGGAAAAAACCCCACCTGTGTTGATAAGAAATGTGTGGCTTCTGTTAAAAAAAAAAGGGTACTTGAGTAATTGCCCTTGACCTTTTCCTTACCTAATTGATGTATTTTTCTATAGCTTTACATTAGAATGATAAATTAAAAATATTTTTTTCCCAATGCCTTTGCCTACTCTAAGACTTAATTTTAAACTTTAATCATTTCAGGGAGTGGAAGGAAAGAATTTTCCAGGGATAGCATTAGAGAATTATGTGTTTATTAATGGTATATGTCTTCTAATACATTATTTCACAGAATTATATTTGAAGAGAGCACTTTGTTAACCTGTCAGCTACTTTGTTTCTCCATAAGATCTTGCTCAAAGGAAGTGTTATAAAGGGAGTTTATATATTTTTTGAACTTTCTATTCTAAAAATGTGAATAACGTTAATGTATGTGCACACGCATTACCTGCCTTTATCCTTCCATCCCTCTGAAGCTAGGGGAGATTCATTCAGTACCCTTCCAAGGTAACACAATGAGTAAGTGGTGGAACAGGTATTTGGGCTCCTGGTCCTAGACTTGTACGACCATGATGTTAAGTTGAAGTGCACTCAAGGCCAAATTTATTAGGTGGTATCAATGGGTTGATAGAAACTAGACTTTATAAGGGATTTATTTTTGTATAAAATATTGTTAGTGCTGGAAATCCCTTTAGTGGAACATCATTGGCTTTTCCTGTGGGAGGAAAATGTAGCTCTTTCATGGGGCAAATATTTCTGCTTCCTTTTTAGCAGTATGTAGCTGAGGCTTACAAACAGTGGAATTGTTAACCAGGCTTTATTTAGCATTATTGACCTTATCACGGTGTTATAAGACAAGCTAATCTAAAACATAAAAAGAAGTGCTAACATAAAGAAGGTATTTTTATTGGACCTTGAGTTTTCCATTTAGGTTAAAGCTGAAAAAAAAAAAAAACTAGTGCTGGCTATTGTATCTGCTGTTGGCCTTTGTCTTAGAGTTTTTGATTCTTTGTATTCATTTCCATGTTTTTGTCACTAAAGCAAATGAAGGAAGCCACACATAGCTAAAGTGAAAGCCACTTCAAGGAGACGTCACATGAAACATTTTGAGGAGGGAGTTATGTGGTTTCATCATAGCATTTTAGATGCAAATGTGAATTGTTTTGAGATCAGAATTTTTCATTTACCGCTTGTAACCATTCGGTACCATGACAACTGCTTAAGACTAGACTAGTTGCACTTTTAAACTGATGTAATTACTTAAAAAGATGTTGATTCAGATTCAGAATTTTAATGCTTCTCTGAGATGGGTGATTGGACAAATTTCTTTGTTCATATGATGGCTAAACGTATTTCTGATTTAGCTGAACCTGGTTGGACTGACTATGAGAAGTCCTACAGGTGAAATAGTTGCAGGTCACAGGCTCAGTTGGAATAGAAGATGGAACACCCTGCCTTGATGCCTTGACTGTAAGTTCAGGGAGATCCAGTTTTGGACTGGAATCTCTGGCCTCTGCTTTCCCTTGTTTCATGGCTAAACACCTTTGAATGTGGGAAAGTCTCTTCTTTCCTAGAATTAGCTTGGGTGCGTATTTTCTTTTCCCTTTTTCTCCTGGTGACATTTTTGTGAACCTTGGATTTCAAATGTATCTTTTTTTTTGGTTGTGTAATAAAGGTATTCATTAATATGTAGAAGAAAAAGTTTGAATAACTTTAATGCTTAAATAGGAGTACAACTAGGGTATTTCACTGACAGTTTTTGTTATATATGTGTGTGTGTCTGTGTGCATTTATATACATATATCCACACACATATATATGGTATTTCATGGTCTGAAAAAACAGAATATTCATTACAACTTTCCCGCTATATATGTTTATTTTAAACCTTCAGCCAGACCTGCCTGAAAGAAGCTTTTCCTTTTAGGGAAATTGATACTGAGATATGATTATGCCTACTGTTTATTATTGCACACAGAGATAATTTGAATGTTATTAGTATAGGAAAAGTATCAGGGTAAGTCTGTATTCAAATGGGAATATCAAAGTAAAATAACCAGTGACTAAGCGTTCCATTCATTCCTTATACAAACACTGTGAAAAATATGTAAGAAAAATGCTTGGATTTTTGTTTTTAATGTGGCATTAACTTTTGTCTTAAAAGCAAAATTTTAAAGTGGAGGATTAACATAGAGAGTACTTCTTTTGAGAATTCCCTTAAAAGTTCAGCTTCTGAACTCGTTTCACTGTTTAGTTCTTCTTTGAACTACTGAGGGAGGCCAGCATGTTGGTAGTACATTTAGGCTTTAGAATTTTTTATTTTCAAAAAGAGGCATGCCCTTCAGAGTCCCACTTAGTGACAACATTTGATTAGAATTCAATTGGAATGGACATAAGTGAGACTCAGTATGTCATTATTTCTACATATTCTTTAAAAAATGGAAATGTACATAAATTATTTACTATACATCTACTATTTTAGAGAACTCTCCCCTTTCACTCTTATGCTAAACTGTATTGTGAAGTTACACACTTTCCTTCCTATAAGGTTTCCAGCTATCAGGCTTTATGAATGATTTGGTATATTTTTGGAACGATGGAATTGTCTCCAGTAATGTGTATTTTTAAATGATTCTGCAGTTGTGTTGCAGTTATGTTACAGTTAATAAATGTACTATCTGCTCTTATTTGAACTGTGTCCTATGAAGAGATAACAACAGAAGTGGTATTTTACTTTTGATTCTTTGGTATATATTCAAGATATGACTTTCCTCTAGGACTGCTATTCCACAGATGCTATTCAGTCAGAGATTTTCTTAAATGCAGATAGTGAGTGGGAGAAAAAGCCATGTTACTCGTGGTAAGGGCAGTAGTGTAGCAGCTAGAAGCGATGTTTGTCTGTAGGTCACCCTTCGTTGATTTGTGTTGTCATGCAAGAAACCTTTTTATACATTCGTCTCAGGATATGGTATTCTGGAGAATTCATTAAATGCTATTTGTTACTATGTATGATAGAATCAGGTCTAGAATTTTAGAGAAAGAGGTAATAGAAAGGACTGAAATGGCAGGAAGATGGCATACCATCTTAAGTCGTCATAAACCCACCTGTTTCTATTTTAGAAACACTTTTCTTTTTTGCTTCTCTTTAAATTGGACCCATTTGGCTTAAAATTAAATTTATCTTTATGATGTGACCTGCTTGGTGTCAGTTATTTTTTTTAAATGCTGTATCTTTTTTTTTAATTTTTCTTCAAACTAGCCAACATTTTAATACACAGTATTAATTGCTATATAAGAAGTGCTTTTTCATGATCTGATACCACCTAAAATAATACATGGTATAATTTTCAAAAATGTGTTCTTTAACTTCTCTCCTCTTCTTTAGAATTACCTTTGCTGCAGCCAGTACATGGCCCTTTTTAGTGATGCCACACTTATTCTCACACACATTTGCCTGAGATTCTTCTCGTAATCGATGAACAAAGTAAACAAGTTCAGATGCACCAGTAGGTCACTATTTGTGGTCAGATGAAGGTGAGGTTTCGGTTGCTTGAAGACGCGCTTTAGAAAGCTGCGGGGAGCCTTCCACTCTATCAGCTTCCTCTGCAAGACCTTGGTTGACGGCGCCATCCTCTTTCTCTGGCACCAGGCGCCTCAGCTTCCTGGGTCCTCTCTACGCCCCACAGAAGCTTATGCCCATGGGGTCCCCTAGAACCCTGACTCTGACATCTCTACAGGCCCGGAGACCCCAGCAGAACGTTCGAATCTGCTGCCCATGGAGAGTGCTGTATCTCTTAATCCCTGTGATAAACCTTATCAGATAGTTAATGTGGAAAGCTATTCTACTGAAGGGTAGTTTGTGGATCAGAGAAGTTAAGTAATTTGTTCATAATCACAGAGCTAATCAGTGGTGAAGCTGGGAGCCAAAGAAGAACATTTAAAAATTATTTTGAGGAGTTCTGGTTGTAGCTCAGAAGATTAAGAGTCCAGCTAGTATCCATGAGGATGCAGGCTTGATCCCTGACCTCCCTGAGTGAATTAAGGATCCAGGGTTGCCACAAGGTGTGGTGTGGGTCACAGATGTCGCTCAGGTCTGGCATTGCCGTGGCTGTGGGATAGGCCCGCAGCTGCAGCTCTGATTTGACCCCTAGCCTGGGAACTTCCATATGCCACAGGTATGGCCCTAAAAAGACAAAAAAAAAATTATTTTGAAAAATTTCAAACATTGGGAGGACAGTTAACTAACTCCCGATGTAACTCACAGGTAATCATTGAGATTTTCTAAATTCAGTACATTTGTTTTACATATTCCTCTTTCCTTGAATTTGTTCAATTTTTTTTTTTTGTCTTTTGTCGTTTTTTTTTTTTTTTATGGCTGCAGCATGTGGAGGTTCCCAGGCTAGGGGTCCAGTTGGAGCTGTAGCTGCCAGCCTATGCCAGAGCCACAGCAATGCCAGATCCTGGCCGCATCTGTGACCTACACCACAGCTCATGGCAACGCCGGATCTTTAACCCACTGAGTGATGCCAGGGATCGAACCTGGAACCTCATGGTTCCTAGTCAGTTTCGCTAACCACTGTGCCATGACGGGAACTCCGCTTCGTTCAAGTATTTTAAAGCAGGTCACAGACGTGTTATCAAGTGTCACATTTTGACTCGGGCAGACGTTTTATCTCTATACTGGATGGTCTATGTCTAGGAGAGAATGTCATAATTTGAAGCCTGTGAGCAAATATAAGCCATATTTCTTCTAGAAAATGAGTTACATATCTGCATTCAGTTTTCTTGATCTGGGGAGTCAACATTTCTATTCATCTTAATAAAATAGTAAAGAGTAGCTGATATTTATGCATACCAATTCTGGGCTAGGAACAGCCCATCATGCATGTTAGCTCATTTCGTTCACAATAACCCCATGTTCTATCATCATTTCTTGTGGGTTCAGGTTCCTTTTTAAAAATAAGTGTGCCTTTACAAAAAAAGTGAAATATTCTGCACTGCCTTCAACTGCAATGTCTTTGTTCCTTCTCACTTTTAATATCAATGGTAGCAATATATTGATGGAGGGATAGAAGACTGCTGCTCTCAAGTGTAGTCCATAGGCCAGCAGCCTGGTAGCATCTTAGAAATACTGAATCTCAGGCTGTACCCCAGATCTTTTGGATAATTGTGCATTTTGAATAAGATCCTCACGTGATCTGTATACATTTCAAAGTTTAAGAAGCCCTGGATAGCATTTAAGCAGCACCTCCCAAGCATGGCGGCACATTCAATCACTTGGAAAACTTTTAAAGCTTCTAATGTTTAGTCCTCCCCTTGACTCCCTAGGTGAGGCCCCAGCATCATTTTTTTTTCTTTTTTTTTTCTTTTTTTCAGTCTCCCTGGTGATGCTAAAGCTTGGCCAGGCTTTACAATGTACTGGTTTAATAGGACTAGAGTATCTTTCTATTCTGTTTCAGCTACTTAACTCTCAACAAGACATTTCATCTTGTAAATCTCATACTGAAAATGATGCTATCAATATAAATGAGAATTGAAGATGAAAGAAATTCTTGGCTTGCACGTAATCTTTTTGGTGATAGTAATTCCTTGATAATTCTATAGAAAATAATTCCCTTTGATATAGGACTGAACTTCCTCACTGTTCTTATCCTTCCTTGGCACTGAGGAATGAAAAAGCTGCCAAAATTTGTTGTCTATTTTTTATTCTGTTCTTCCCTTCAGGTGCAAAACTAGACAGAGGAAGACAGGGAGATGTGGAATACCAAATGGATAAAAACTGAACTAAGAATCATTAAATACGTTCACAAGATTACTCTTGATAGGATTCTTAATTATTTTAATTTTGTTCTTAAATTTTGTTTCCGGTGTATACATGGATATTTGCTTTTCTTTTGAGTCAGTGACTTCAATTCCAGGCATTTATTCTGTTTATTCAACTGCAGTTACTGAATGATTAGTAAATGTAGCTAAAGGAACAAAATAGTTGAAGGGAAATGAACAGTGGAGAGAAGTGCAGTATTTATGTGCTTCTTACTCTGGGTTGCAGTTGGTGGGAGTGGTTTAGAGCCTGTGCTCTGGAGCCAAATTACCTACATTGAATCTTAGTCCTACCGCTCATTCACTGTGTGACCGGGGCAAGTTAAATATGTGCCTCAGTTTTGTTTTGTTTTTTTTTGTCACTGGAACAGGATAATAATAGGTGATTATATGAATTAATACACATACACACACACACACACTATATATATATATATATATATATATATATATATACACACACACACACACATATACACACATATACACTATATATAAAACACACATACATGTATATAATACATACATACACACTATGTATATGTATAGAACACACATACATATATATACACACTATATATGTATCTCACACTTAGAAGAGAGTCTGGCACATAGTGCCATGGAAGCATTTGCTGATGGTATTACAATTATTAAATTTTCCATACCTCAAAGAGAAAAGGTGGCTTATATATGAAAGTATGGAAGTATAGACCCTTACCCTAATGGTTTTAACATTTGAGAGATTCTTCAGGTTAAAACAGGATTTTTGTTCCCAGAAATTGGGTTCCTGATTAGAGCAGGGACATAATATGTGCAGACGTGTGTGTGTGTGTGTGTGTGTGTGTGTGTGTGTGTGTGTATTGGGTAAGTGGGTTCATCAGTCCACCCTTGACTGAAGTGGGGGGTCAGTAACACTTACCACATGGATACAATTAACCTTAGGTTGTTGAAGTACTCTATATCCCTTGAATAAAAGGCACTGCAGAAATTCAAATTTTAGTCTTTAAAATAATTGCTTTCCCCAAAGCCCTGTGGCAGAATGTTTGAGTGTTTTTAAAGCCATTCACTGGATTAGGAGCATTTTATAGTTTGGTTTCAATGAAGGAAATGAGACAGACAGTTAGGAGGCAAGCATGTAGGCCTGAGTTCTTGAAATATTAGGGCCACCAAATATGGATCCGTTAAGAGACCTGAGAGTTCCATTTTAGCCCACTGCCTTTGTTCTACAGATGATGAAATTGTGGCTGAAATGTGAAGGTGTTAATGCTCTAATGAGAAATGCACATTTTATTTTTACTTATTTTTGATACTTTTCTCATTATTTAAAGAAATTTTATGCACTTAAGTACATATATATGTCAAGCGTGGTAAAAATAATGTCATAGCATCACTGAATATTTTTTACAGTACAGTAATTTTGTGTTCATTTTTATATCTCTTCAAAGTTGTGATATCAACAGAATGTGTTACGCCTTTATCGCAGTGATTTTGTGCATTTGGAGTAACTATGGTATCTATTTTTTTATGGGCAGGTTTAGGTGTGTTTTGTTGGCATAGAAATAAAATCACTATCTGAAGAGAGTGACTATTATTTATTTAACATTTAACCTGAAAGTCAAAATATGTTCAAAAGAGCTCATTTGACAGAGGTTCTGGGTCAGAAGCATTAAAGGACAAATGAAACAGGGATTTCTTATTCTTAATCAGGCTTGGGGGAAAGTGCCAGCCTTTTGCAGGGGAAATGATTATAAATGGTCTTTGCAGTTAAGACACCCTCTGTTGCAACAGCTGCCTTTCTGGTTGGCCTGTTTTTCCCTTTTCTTCACAGTATTGCTGCTAAAAACACCTTTCTCTTGGCACTTGAACTCTGCCATTGGACTCTTCAGCATTCTCTTGTTTCCTGCATGCAATTAAATTTTCTTGGTCTTACCTTTGCTGCTTGCCTTTGTTTTCGTTTTGTTACTCCCATTTTGGGGGCTGGTTCACTGGTATTAAGCATCCCAGGAAGGGTTCCCTCGTTTCATGACAGATGACCTTCGTCCTTTTGGAGTTAGCTTTTGGAGGAAGAATATTTAGAGAAAGAACATTTTTAAAAAAAGTCATACTCTCAGCACTGAAGATGGAATGATAATTCCTCTCACTGATGGACTTTTTGATCTCTGTTGATACTTTTATGCCTTTAGGGTAAGGATTGCTTTTCCTTGCCTTAGTAATGTAACAGTGCATGCCAGGGTAACAGCCAACACTCACTTTACCTGTGAAATGCTCTTGTGTTTGTTTTTTTGAAGTAAGTGTATATGGTTCTGGACTATGTCTATTAAAAAAAAATGTGACTCTGTGAATCAGTTGTACCAAAGGACATATGTTTCAACTTTTTATTTCTGTTAAAATGCACAAAAAAGTAAACTTGTCTAGACATGTTTGTCTCTGTAGAGCTGCTGGCCTGGAGCATTGTCATCGGTTACATATAGGTGAGAAAACTGGGTCACAGTTTTGGATTTCACAGATCACTGGTAGACATAGAAGCAAAATTATGTCTACCCTATTGGATAAAGAGTCCTTTGATACAAATAACATAAACCCCATCAAAAATAACTCAACTGAACTTCCAAGGGATAGATTTCTCCTTGAATAGTCCAGTAAAGATGTGTGGTTCTCCTCTTATCCTTTGGTGATGCCCTCCTCTTAGTTGACTTTATAATTATGGAGGCTTTTTCCATGTTGGAGGAGAGATAACCACCAAGACCAGACTTAGGTGGTCCTTTCACGGGAGTTCTCAGAATAGGCCTAACCCAGTACCCGTCAAAATCTGTATGATCTCTCTCAAAAGATTCCGAGTAGATCAAATGCCAACTCTTGGATAGTCATGGTGTCCAGGTATGACAGGCCAAAGTATTTACGAATTATTGACAGTTTAATTACCAATTAGAATGTCGCTTGTTAAACTCAAGATTTTTTTTTTTTTTTTTTTGCTTTTTAGGACCGCATCCATGGCATATGGAGGTTCCCAGGCTAGGGGTCTAATCGGAGCTGTTGCTTCTGGCCTATACCACAGCCGCAGCAATGCCAGATCCGAGCCATGTCTGCTACCTACACCACAGCTCACAGCAACACCGGATCCTTAACCCACTGAGTAACGCCAGGGATCAAACCTGCAACCTCATACTTCCTAGTCAGATTCTTTTCTGCTGCACTGCCACGGGAACTCCTAAACTCAAGATTAAAATGAGGAAATAACTGTGATTGTGTCATGGTTTGGTCAATCTCTTGTAGCCTGAAACATTATTCTTTTTCTTTTAGATGTATATGTCTTTTAAGGAACACGTTGAAATACTACTTTTTAAAAAATGTGCCATTGTAGGTGTTCTGGGGCTGCCCTGATCTCTTTTTAAAATATCATCTTCCTTTAGCAACTCTGTTATTTTATTATCAATATAATATGTGAGTAATTTAGTTTTAATCGATTACACTTTAGAATAGCGTATAGGGAATTCCTCCCTAATGCTAATATCTAATTTCAAATATGAACTCTTTTAATCAGAATTTGGTCTAGATTACTTCCCAATTCAAAAAAGTATTTAAATACCAGAAATGCTGTGTGTGTAAACTCTTAATAGTTTCTACGAGACAGAATACTATTTCCTGATCTTGTTCTTACATTTAATGAGTCTCGGCCTCCTATCCCTCTATTCACTGACTCCTGTGGAAAATGAGGATTGAATAAAGGAAATGTAAGATATACACAGTATCATATTTATTCACCATTATTCTAGGGAAGTAGATGTTATCTCCATCTCAGAAGGGAAAATTAATATATAGGGGTTAAATGCACCGAACTCAGTCTGCTTAATATATATGATACTATAAAGGCAATTGTACCCTTAGAGTTTTTGCTGGATCTACTCTACTACACTTAGTAGGCTATTTATATTTTGTATTAACATAAGTTTATTATTGTCCCTCAGATGTTTAAATATAATCAGTAATTGATATCATTATACTTTTGTTCTGAACCCCCCTCTAAATATCCCTGAATGAATTCTTAACCCAAATTTTTCAACTAATTTGAGAGAATTGCTTTTCTCCTTTAACCCTATCCTTTAATAGAACTACTGTCAATTTTATATTATCAGCTAATCTACTGCCCATTTAAAATCGATGATTTAATGTTTTAAAGGAGTATATTTAGTTCGTTTCAGTTAAGTAACATGTTCTTTGACATTTTCATCTTGTCATGTGACATTTCGTGTACTTTTGAGTAAGACTCAAACAACTTGTAGCTGCTTTAGAAGTTTATTAAAGCTAATGTACACTAAACAGATGTGTGTGGCTATTATTGAACGTTAAATGGGGCACCTCCACTAATTTGTAGCCTTTACTTGGAAATATGTGGAACAGCTGAATATCAGTAGTCAAACTATAATCTTAGTCAATTTTATTTAACTTAATTTTAATTTTCTTTTACTTTGCTTTTTAGGGCCACACCAGCAGCATATGGAGGTTCCCAGGCTAGATGTCAAATTGGAGTTTGCAGCTGCTGGCCCACGCCACAGCCACAGCAACGCAGGATCCAAGCCGTATCTGCGACCTGCACCACAGCTCCCAGCAATGCCGGATCCTTGACCCACTGAGCGAGGCTAGGGATCAAACCTGCAACCTCATGATTCCTAGTAAGATTCATTTTCACTGCGCCACAATGGGAACTCCGTAGTCATTTTTAAAATAGCAAACTACTAGCATTTAAACATGATCATGCAATTTGTTGGAGATCATGCAGTCATTCTTTTGGGGGGGCTACACATTTTTGAAAGAACGTGAGATAACTTTCTCATCTGTTCTTTTTTAAGCCAGGTAGCTTTTTTTCAATATGATAAAGCTCTTTGAGAGAGATTTCTTTGCTTTTAGAAGCTCAGAAATCCTCTCAGTGAGTGCCTACTTTTAAAATAATTTTTCTCCTTCATTATATTCTCATTTGTTGCCAATTTAAACTTTTATTTTTTACTTTTTGGTTGAGAAGTTGCTTATCTAGTAGAATGAACCTAGTCTGCCTTAAGAGGTATGGAAATCTGTGTTGAACAATTTAGTAATATAGAGGATTTGGAAAAAGAATCTCAAAAGCAGTTATTGCCATGCAGTGTCATGTGCAGTGTCATATGGAGGTGGTAATGTGTAGTGGACAGAACTTTGTAGTATCAGAATTCTCTTATAGTGCATTTTTGTTCGTTTTAAAAGTAGAGAATGCTGGCTGTATAAGGTTAGACTAAAGCATAAGGTTTTAGACCCTATAAGAAACCTATCAGATCATAACCTCTTTAATCATTAACTACAAAGGAATACTTGAATGATCTATTGATGGAAGACATCTATCATATTCTATTCTCGTTATCTACTGCATATCTCTATGTTAGTATGTCTATAGGATATAAAACAGTTATTGCAGTATGAGAAAATAATTTTAATCAACATAAAAAATTTTTTTTTTGCTTTTTTTTAGGACCATACCCATGGCATATGGACGTTCCCAGGCTAAGGGTCGAATTGGAGCTACAGCTGCCAGCCTACACTACAACCACAGCAATGCCAGATCCCAGCCATGTCTGCAACCTAGACCACAGCTCACGGCAGCGCAGGATCCTTATCCCACTGGACGAGGCCAGGGATCGAACCTGCAATCTCATGATTCCTAGTTGGATTCATTTCTTCTGTGCCACAACAGAAACCCCATCATAATAATTTAAGTACATTATAATTATTATTATTATTAGTTTTTGCTTTTTAGGGCTGCACCCATGGCATATGAAAGTTTCCAGGCTGGGAGTCGAATCGTAGCTACAGCTGCTGGCCTGTGCCACAGCCACAGCAACACAGGACCAAGCTGCGTCTGCAGCCTACACCATAGCTCATGGCAATGCTGCATCCCCAACCCACTGAGCAAGGCCCAGGATCAAACCTGTATCCTCATGGATCCTAGTTGGGTTCGTTAATCACTGAGCCACGAACGGAATGCCTAAGCACGTTATTAATTAAGCCTATTTATTTACCACTTTCTTGTTTCTTTTAAAATATTTTGTTATCAAGGGAAAATACGTATTTCTTTTCTTTCATGGGAAAATCATTTTTACTTTAAAAACATATAATGAAGTTCCTTTTCTCAAGTAGTCTCTAAACTTATTAATAGTTTAATAGGTGTTGGGATTTTCTGAGGCCAGACCTTTTATAAATAAGTGTTAGTAGGTTATTTCAGTAGTGAACTTTTCCCATACCATTTAACTTTAAATATTTTGGAATCAACTTGAAAATAAAAGTCCAGTATTTATTCTAAAGCTTGCATGTATGCTGTTATTTTAGTGGGCAATTTCTGTTCCAGAATTGCTCTGATGTGCTATTTACTACACTGTAACTATATTTTAGAAAGTGAGAAATAATAATAGGCAACACTTGTAGTGGTTACATGTATCAAGCGGTTACATGTTCCAACCTATTTTTCATGTGATTTACTTACTATTCACAATTCCAAGAAGTGTGTTCTGTTGTTATCCTCATTTTACAGATGAGGAAATTGAGTCACAGACAGTAACTTGTCCAAGGTCACACAGTTTAAAGTGGTGACACTGGGGTCTCAACCCAGACACCATGATTCCAGAGCACTTTCACTATTAGGCAGTGTGCCCCCCAAAAGATTGTCAGATTGCCAAGACTGTCCTCAAGTGGATCACAAAGCAGACCCAAATCTGCTACTCAGATTATTAAATAGTCTTCTCTGATTTTGAAAAAAGGGACAGGTAATATTATCAGTTCCAAATAGACAAGTAATGCCATTGTATTATATGTTTTTTCATATGACATACTTTTATGTTTAATTTTGAGCCTCTTTTTACACTTGATCCTTGGAAATCTAAGTCTGAAAAATGATGAAGTACACTAAAACAACAAAATAGAACCATGTAAAGAGAGTTTTAAGAGACAGGGAATGTTTAGTCTAGCATTTAAGATTGTGGGGTGATAAGCACATTCGTTTGATAACTTTTCACAAATACATGAAATTGAAGGAAAAATCCTACTATCTTGATTATGGATTGAATTAGGAGAAATGATGTCATGTTACCACGGAAGAAATGGAAAGGTTTTGTATATGTATGGTTGTGTGTGTGTATGCATGTGTGCACACACGTGTGTGGGTGCATGTATGTGTTGGGAGAGCTGAGATGGCAGAACCTCAAGACGGTGTTTAGGGGATGACATGTGACTTGGTTTTATTTTGCTGAGGACTTTTGGTCCAGCTTTGTCTAGCTGCGTGCAGTCAGATGGGCCATGGAAAATGATTGTGGGAAGCTGGGAAGGTGTTTGAGAGAGAGATCAGAGCACAGGGTAGGGGAAATGCCATGAGGGCCGGGACATTGGGGAAAAATATTTAAAGAGAATTTCAAGGACATTTGTTGTGTTATGTATGCAATGACTCCATCCTCTACTTTCTCAAACACTTTTGACAAAATTTTTTTTGGTTTTGTTTCTGAGATGATGTTTGTGTTTTTATCAAATGTCTTGTCATAAAATCTGACTTCTAGTAGAAAGACTGTGTCATGTAGGTGACATCAGGGACCAAGAAAAGATCCTTCTTATACTAAAGTTACAAGTTTTTAAGTACTAATATTAGCAAAGCATATATGAGAATAGTAGACTACATAAATAGTTTGTTAACCTTGGGCCTAGGTTTGATTATTGGAGCACCTTTCACCATTTGTATTTTCCCCTGTGTTCTCCATTTGGTTATTTGTTTATGACCTCTGGATATTAGAAGAGTTTTAGAAGTTAAGTGACCGTTTAAAGTCTGTGGCACACCCCTTTTGGTAGAATTTGCTTCTAATCCAGTGTCTTGTATTTTAACACTAGAAAAAGATCACCATTTTTAAAACAAATTTCCCTTGATTTTATCTGATAGACCCAGTGATTCTTTATAATGTAAATGTTGAAAATAAGTTCCAAAAATGTAAAATCACATTTATTCATTTGACTGCCTGTAATGAGGTGAAATCAGTGGGGTAATATATTTTACCTGAAAAATAACACTGGGCCTGTCAGTCTCAATTATCTCTGATCTGCTTGAAAATTTTGATTTTATGAGTAAGTCAGCGATTATGTGCAAATTTTGTGGCAGGTTCATCTAGTTGCCTCCAAATATCCTTTCTTAACTTCCATTTTAGTAACAATAAAACTGTGGTTTTCAATTCAGTGCCTTACTATCCAGTCAGAAAGCATACATTTCCTCAGCCTCCTTTATAGCCAAGAGAGTGCATGTGACTAAGTTCTATTTATTGGGAAAATGTTGAAGTACAGGGTGTTACTTTGAGATGTGTCCTTAAAAAGAATGGATAATATATTTCTTTTCCTGATTCCTACATCCTGATTCCTGGAATACAGATATGATGGCTGGAGCTCTGATGGCCATTTTGGATCATGAGGATAAGACTCACACCCTGCAGAGTATGGAGTACTTAACTAAAAGGAGTATGAGCACTTGATGACTTCGTGGAATTGCCATATGAAATCTAGATTCTTCATCTTGACTTATTGTCCAAGAGAGAGAATTAAACTTCTCTCTCATTTAAGTCAGCGTTATTTTGGGTTTGAATTTGATTCTAGTAGATATAATTCCCCCCCAGTACAAAAAGGCCAGTGAGTGGGATCTTTCTTGGATACTTTTGACTTTATTCTCTTGGGCATATTTCTGCATCCTGAATGACAAACTCTGATTCTCACATGTAAATGTCAGTGAACAATGAGAAGCAGCAAATTACATACAGGAGGAAGAGTGTGAACTTGACTTTGAATTCTACTGATTATGTGTAAGTTATTTAACCACATCGAGTCTCAGTTTCTTTTTGTGTAAAACTAGGGTTTTAGTGTTTTCCAAAGGTTCTTGTTGAATAAAATATAAATGCTTGACTCAAAGTGTAGCACATAATAGTCTCAGAAGTTACATTTGTGACTTCTTTATATTAAGGGATCTGAGGTCCTTTCAAATGGCAGAGAGGAAATGATGAAGTCAGAAAATAGAACAAGTTAAACCCTTGGCAGAAAAAAAAATAGTAAAGAAACTTAGGGTGAAGGTCCTCCTATAAGAACCTTCACCAAAGACCAGTCATGGAGGGCTACAGACAAAAAAGGTGATTGGAAGAATTCAGTGCAATCTGAAATGAAAATTAGGGTTGTAGGACCTAATGTTTATGATCTAAGGCTAATTTCAGGGCTTCATACACGGAGAATAGACATTTGGTGATGTCAGTTAATGTAAGTAGGATGTGAAGCTTAAATGGGAACTCAAATCAAGAGCTAGTTGTTTCTAACCCTTAGACATGGAGAACAGAGTTGTGCTTGCCAGGGGGGAGGTGGGAGGGAGTGGATGGACTGGGAGTTTGGGGTTAATAGATGCAAACTGTTACATTTAGAGTGGATAGATGATAAGGTACTATTGTGTAGCACAGGAAACTATATCCAGTCTCCTAGGATAGACAATCATGGAAAATAATATATAAAAGAAGAATATATATTTATACGTTTGACTGAGTCATTCTGCTGTACAGCAGAAATTGGCATGGCACTGTAAGTCAACTGTACTTTAATAAAAATAGATAATACTAATCAGCAAAAAAAGCTAGTTATTTCTTATTATGTTCTGAAAGAATACAAATAAAATACATTGTCCTGCTGCAAAGCAACTTTTGTAAAAGAAGAGAATAAGCAATGACTCATAATGAAGGAAGATAGCCATTGAACAGATTGGCTGAATTTTTGTATTTTGCTTCCAGTCTCTTCTCTGTGGTTCTAAAAAAAACAAAATATAGAAAGTATTTCACAGGGGTTACTTTTATTCTCTTAAAAATATGTTGAGTTAGATATTTTTCATTACATTATTTAAGATGATAAATGGTGAGAGCGATGTTGTAATGCCATTATTTGTAGTTTTCACTGCAGAGGACCAAGCATCTCAAGGGTTATTTACCCTTTTGAAAGTTAAGTCTTTTGGTAACTTGGCTGGTAATAACTCCTTAATTGTGATAAATTAGAAGCCAAACTCCAAAACTTATTCTTTAAAAATCAGCGTATGTTGAAGCATCTACAGTAATGTTGCCAGGACAAGTGTTGGATAGTGTAGCATAAACATATTTTTGCAAATATCTGATTGCCTTCAGTTTCTGGATCGGCTCCCAGTTTTAAATGTAGGGTAGGTGATGAAATCGCTGGGCATTAAATGCATTTAAAAATTGCAAATGCATTCTCTTCTCTCTCACAATTACTTGACAGCCTTTGCCTTGTGTTTCCTGTTGTACAGTAATGACTGTCCTCCTAGGGTTATCCCTCAAGTGAAGCACTCCTTAGAATAAAAGAGCTTTGAGGGTCATCTCCCCCCATTTTTGATGCGTTTGTTAATCAGCTGGGGTTGATATTTAATTATTCCAACCCTCATAGTCACAGCCATTTAAAAGTTAAGTTTAATAGAATTTTAAATAATCCGAACAAGGTATATCTTTTATAATTTTAATTAAAAATTCTGTTACCATAAAATCCAGGGTAGCCATTTGCTCATAATAAATCATGCCTTCTTCTAGGAATTTTTGAAGTATGTTTAATGAGACTCCTGAGTTGACAGCTGTGATGTCTGAAATGCTTTAGACCGAAACATTTCAGGTGGAAGGTGCTACCAACACGGAGTGGTGATCTCCGCACATACTGCTAGAGGGTGGTTCAGAAAGGTAGGGCTGGGATATTTTCTCACAACTGAAAACAGAGCATTAACTAAAATTAAGAGAAAACTGTAGAATATCCTCATGCATGTCATGTTTAGGGATGTCAGATAGACAAATAGGAACATTAATTTGAACCTCCAAGAAAATGTCCCTTTGTTTTAGAGTAATACATCTTGGAAGACTATGTGCTTTAAGTCAGAACCTCATTGACGTGTCCTAGAGATTGATTCCACATATAGGATCCTTTTAGGAACCAAGGATTTCCTGGCATCAGAGACTAAAAGAGAGATGTTTATAATAGAAAAAAAAAAAAAAAGATTGCCTACACTTGAGATCTTTTGTAATAACGAAAGAAGTTGCTTCAGGGAAATGTAAGAATTTGAAAGATCAAAGGTGAGGGGTTTGATTAGATAGGAAGAAAAGAAAAGAAGAAATAAACTTTTGAAAATGCATTAAAATGCTTTTCTCAGTATCTTCCGTTGTATTTTTGTTTACATTTCTAAAGTGCTTTTTTATGCTCACATGTTTATGTTTTGACTGTCTTTTGTAAATTTTGTTCTTTGCCTGCTATTTGTCCCTATAGCATTAATCTATACATTTTCTTTTTTAAAATTATAATTAAAGATGACTTGAAATTTCTTCAGAAAATGATTATGCAGCTTAATCTTTTCAAACGTTTTACAAAAGGAGGAGCTATTTTAACTTTTTCATTTTACACAAAATCTTTGTACATTAACAAAGTGAATAGTCATTCATCCAATATAACCTCTAAAATCATTCATGAATGTTCTACAATAATGTAAAAATAGGATTCTAGATATTTTATGTCAGACATTAGCATTTTCTTCTTAGATAAAATCTCTTTTCCAAGGTTTTGTTAACTATTCACAAAATAACATAAGTTCTAGCTTTTTTTGGTATATGTTTCATTGCATAAATAAAGTTATATTTAATGTATTTACAGTGAAAATGAAGTTGAATTTATTGTTAAGATCCATGTTATATAATTGCAATATTTACATCACACAGTAAGTACACTGTGTGTGTTTGTCCTCTATCATGTGTTTTAGTTCAAGAGAGTGTCGTTTAAAACAAAAGTACCTGTGATCTTTTCACACTTTCTCATTCACTTCTGATTGTCTTTTTCAACTGCTTATAGATTAAATGAGGTATGAACCACCTAGGATAGTGCTTGACAAAGACTAGGCATTTTTTAAATGTCAATTATTACTATTATTATTATTTTAACATTTAAATGGTATATTGTGATATATGGTAATAGAGGGTTGAGTTTGGATAACTTATACATGATTTTCTGCATATCTCCATACTTAACTTGAATGGAAAGAGATACATTTTAAAAGAAATGTTAAATTTACTAGCTGAGGCAAGGTGTGAATGTACATGTTTGTTCAGAACCTAGACTTTACCAGCAGAAAAATTGCAGCATTATTCTGAGAGATAGTACCCAGTGTTTAGTGCAGTTTTATAGCACAGAAATGGAGTATGGGTTAAGGGGCCAGAACACTTAATAAATAGCTGCATGGCTGCAGATATCATATTCAGTTTTTATGATTTTCAAATTCTTTGTTAAATGAACAGGAATAATATCAGCAAGCTGATGGGGCTGGTTATAAAGATGAAATGAAATAACATGTGAAAAACAAGGCACAGTGCCTTGTCACACACGAGGCATTTAAATTTAGCAGGAATACAGTAGAAGGGCAAAACTGAACGTGTACCACTTGTGTTTTCATAGTTTTTTGAAAAGCATACATTGATCTCTTAGAATTTTAGCTATACTTGGGTTCACTGGCAAATAAGAAATCCTAAAATGATGGATTATCTATTTCATTGCTATAATTTATTTAACGTAAGTGAGAATTGATTAATTCTTGATTTTTAAATTAGTCTTTTCATAAAAACGTGATTTTTTTGATGATTTTAGTCTTTGCTGAAATAAAAAGATTTTAGTATTCTTCGCCATTCCATTTAGTAATAACTAACTTTTCTACTCATGTCTTTAGGATGATGAATTTTAAATAATCTGCTGTTCCATCTCAGATATATTAATATAAATTATATTTTGTGAAGTAAATCTATAATTTCTATTTAATTTGAATAAGATCCTTGGATCAAATTATGCATGCTTTTACTCTACTGAATTTTGTCGTGGATTTCATGTTTTATTTTTTGAAGTAAGTAATATTAATTTACAAAATTGAACATAAACTTCTTTCTTTTGAAGTGGAGTGTCTGTTGTTCACCTGCATTCTTCTTCTAGGATAAGTATCACTCTTTTTGAAAAAGGCTGAGGGCTTGTGTGATTACATTCTTCTCTGTGATTGATCAATGTTAAAATAGAGCTTAATAATCATTATTGGCTATTGAGAATTAATTTTTTTAAATAAATTTTAAGCCTTATTTTAATTTTTGTAGCATTGTATTAATTGTGAGAGATTAAAAAAACCTTAGCAGTGAAAAACAAACTAGTATGTGGAAAAAGTCAGTGATAGAAAGCTTTTCTTTACACTTATATACCTACAATTATCAATGGTACTTCGGTTGAAGAAAGTACAGCCGGCATACTTTACCTAGACTTTAGTAGATGTTTGGTAACTTCAAAATTGGTTACATTTTTGTAATTGTATGTAGCTAAGCAAATCTTTATATATTGATCTTTTGATATAAGACATGGGGTATAGAATTAAAGTGGGTTTGTTGAATCATTAGGATAAGTCGATAAATACATCTTTTTTAAATAGGGTAATATGTACCATTCTTAGAAAGTATTTCTTTTTCTTTTTAGATCAGTGTAAGAGTATTCTATAGAAACACTCAATTTATTACATACTAGAGTACAGGATCTCTTTTGGCTGATTCTGACCGTTAGCCATCCTTGAATAGACTACAGAGAAGATCAATTATCAGCATAAAATCTGTTGTCATGTAGGTACTTCCTTTTTAGAAGATATACACAATTGGAATTTTCCAAGGATCTTACATGGCAGATACTACATTTTTTCTTTAGCTGTTTTGTTTTATTTTTAGGCAGGGCTCCATTTCTTTCTTTGTAATTAGTCTTTCAGTTTGCCATATTTAAGAAACTTTTCCTTGAGTCCAAGAACAAGAAGTTTATGGGATGTTGAGTGTGTCTGCCCCACTCCATGCGTGTGTACACACATACACTTTGCCTTTTGGGTTTCAAGTGCTTATGTGAAACCAACATCACAACATAGCTGCTTCAGAGCTTGGCTGCCCCCACTTCAGAAGGATTCTATTTCTTACTTTCTATTATTAATGGATTATTATCAAGTAGAAAGCTTTGTCTTTTTGTATGTCCCCAGGAATAAACCCCTTGCAACAGGAAGACGTAGAAAGTACTGAGATAATACCTGATGTGTAGTATGTTTTTTTCCCCTTCTCGTCCCTTCTTTTTATGAATCATAGATGACAAAAGCCTTGCTCTCCAAGTGCAGAAAGGAATGGCAGAGGGAGGTAAGGCTGGAGCTGGGAGAGCTCTTTATACAAAACCCTGGATTCCTTTTTCTGGGAAGTTAACTTCCTCTCACTAATATAAAACTTTTCATCTTGTATGTGTATACTTAAGTTCACATTGCAGAAATTATGCTTTAATTGAATAATTAGGTGTTTTGTGGATATGAAATTAATTTTTGACTCTTTAAGAGCTATTTAATTAAGCTCCTTTGACTCTTTGTGTTATTTATTATTTTGTTAAAAATAATTCTGAAACAGGCATATGCCAGGGATCATCATAACAAAAATATAACTAAGTATATTATATGTATTGTACACTGATAATAACACAAACTATTAGGCTTCTCTAGAGTACGTTCTCCCTTTCAGTTTTAAAATCTAGGATTACTTTGGCTCCAGTAGAGTCATCTTGGAGGAAAATAATTTTTTAAAATTACATTTGCGTAGCATGAAGAATTTTCACTGTGAAAAGTACATAAAAGACTTGATAAGTTAGTTTTAATTTCACATTCCAGGCCAGTTTTAGATGTAGGAGCACAAATAGGAGTTCTTGGAACATGTAGATATGAGTCATTATAAGATGTTTTGTTGTTTGGGACACACCCAGTAGATGAAAAGGCTAAAAGATATATAAGTTGTAATTAGGAAATTCTCCTTTGATTACTCAATTAGCATTGTACTTTCTTTATCAGTAATTATTTTTGGATAGCAGATTCAGTAGTTCACAGTAAGGATTCATATTGGGAAGTGGCAGTTTGTGTCCTTTACTAAAAGCTAACTTACCATAGAATTGGAGTACACGTAAGATTTTTAAAGAAGAGGTATATTCTTTTAAAAAGCAGTGAATACTTTAGCTGTAACCTCACTGGTTACTTTGGTTTGTGAAAAAACATAGAGCATAGTATTTTCTCTGAAGGAAGGCTTCGCATACCAGGAACCTAGTGCCCAAGTGTTGGCCGCAAGGCACATCTGGCTCATTTAGAAATATATTTAGAAATATAAAAGAGAAAATTCCAACCAACAAATGTCACATAGTCAACCACGTTTTAACCTGTTTCACACTGGACTAGTTATAACTTCATTTTATATTTTAGTAGCCTTTTGTCACGTAACTTGAGACAAGCCATTTGTTAGGAGAAACTTTTTTTGCAGAGTAAGTTCTTCTGCAGGCCTTAGAATTCCACTAAAGAAGGTTCATTTTCAGCTGATAAGTCAGCTAACCATTGGTGACCTATCTGGTTTCCTAGGTTTGTGCTGCCAAACTACATTCTCAGAATTGTTTTGCAGAGGTAAAAGCCCCCAAACACTGGAAATACTGCAATTATTCATCCTCATTTCACTGGACTCTGTGTTCAGGTTCCCTGGGACCAGGAGAAACGAAGCTGTAATCACAGCATTGACTGGGGCAAAAGTTTGCAAGGCAGAGTTCTACCCTCAGACGTTGTTCTTGTTTTTCCGCGTAACCTGGGGTCATTTGTGTAAGTAGTATGGTATGCAACCCAATCTGCTTTTCTTCACTTTCAAATGAAAAGGCAGTGATTTCTTTTAATTCCGTTTTAGATTCCTTGAGTGTGCCCCATGATCTAAGTTTAGTGCATGTTTCCGGGAAGTATTGTGTTTTGTTGGTAGAGCCGTATTACCTACGGTGCCACCACCAGCATAGGCAGCTCCAAGGAGGAGAGAAGTGGTGTGTCCACTGAGACAATCACAGATGCTGGTGGATGGGAGGTCTACCTGCAAGGGAAAGAGCTCTGTCCTGGACTCATCTGGTCTAGTGTGGAGACCTTGCACTCACTGTTTTCGTCTTTCTATCTGTGCAGTAATTCTCACATCTCAGAGGAGGTGACAGGAGGTAAACAAAACAGAAGAGAAATGAGAGTACACTTCCACAACACAAGCAGTCTATATGAAATAAGAGAGTTGGGTTTGGTCCTTACGTCAGTAATTCTGTAATGCTTGATATATCAACTTCAGAATTAGAGCAAACAGGATGAAAATGGTCCCTCGGCTTATTCCTTTTTGACATGCCTCTGCTGAATATTTTCCCTTTTGGGTCAGAATATGAGCCTTTTTGTGTTCATTTATTTTTTCTGAGCAGTGAGGATACTAGTGGGTATACAGCCCACATTTGTTTACTTTTTTTTGTAGCTCATGAATCAATGATTACTGTTGGTTTCTTAGTGGAAATTTTTCTTTCACTCGCATTTCGGCGTTACCTCAAAATGCTGTCTTCTTTTGGTTGAAATCTAGCACTGTAATTTGTGGCTTTCCAGAGAGGGAACCTCCGTGGTCAGGTGGAGGAGACAGGCTGCATTCCAGCCCTGGAGTGAGTAGTAGGTGTTCCAGACAGAGTGCTGATTCTGGAGTGAGTGCGGGTTGCCCGGTGGGGGTAGGAGTTGGGTGGGGGGAGTTGGCTACTAATTCCAGCCTCACCTGAGGCAGTATTTTTTAAACAGAAAAGTGCTCTCTCTAATTAGCTGCCCCAATATGCAATTAGATTAATGACAGCCAACCAATTTAGAAACCTCTTCCAGAGTAAGCTAACCAAAGAAAAGCTCTTCCAAGGACATGACAAAGAGCTAATTTTCATGCCTTAAAAAATTTGTAGCTTTACCTCTTGTGTTTATGGTGGACTGCCTCATCACCTTACAATGGTAAAGTGCATTCTCCTTTTTGGGAGACAGAGTTAAAATTTTTTCGTCCTTGAGGACGTCTCCTTGGGGGAGAAAATAATCTGCTGCTTAAATATACCTTTCCAGTAAATCCAGTGCTCGCAAAGCATTGTGTGAAGGTTTGAAATCAACTGTTTAATTGGTAATGAAGGTCTCAGGTATTGGACATGGATGCGTTTCCATCATTTAAGATTCATTGAATATATGATCATTTGTGAACCATGAAAAACACTTAGAAAAGTATTTGGTTGTTAGGCTCAGTATATTTAGTGAAACTCAGTATTAAAATATTAAAATATTCTTAAAATATTTTTATACTCTTAAATGCTAGGAGATATGTGTAGAAGTTAAAAACTTAATCATTATTTTTTTTCTGAACTTGCTCCCCCTCATATAAAACCTTTTAATAAACTATTTCCTGCTTTTGAAGTAGGAGGACTACAACAAATGATTTTTCATTCTGAAATTGTACTTGAATAGAAAGTTTTTATATTACTAATCTTATTTTATACTGTTCAAAAATATCATTCTTTTACTTTTTAACATGAAAAATGGATGATTGTTATCATTTTCCCTTCATACTTGTACTCTTAAAATTAAGAGAAGTGTATTCTAGGCTTTCTCATCAGTTAGCCTGGCCCCAAATTATGTCATGGAAATGGATCATTGGTGATTCATATTTTAAATATTTGTTGATTTTCTAGAAATCTTCAATCATGATTAAAAGTGAGTATTTAATTTCGTTTCACATCTTTTTCTGAGGTGTGAAACACGCTCATTCTGTAAATGCAAATACGGTTATGCATAACCGTAATTTATGGGTACAGACTGTAGTACTTCCCCAGTTATGTTATACGTTCTAGTATTCTTTACTTCTTTTGATCACTTCTTAAAAATGTAACTTACAAATAATAGAGAATGACAGAAAAAGAGAATAACACCTTTTGTGATCCCAAATAGTTCAGTTTTCAGACATGAGCTTCATAGTTCACATTAGCAAAAAGTTACTAATAAAGCAAGTTAAGCTTCCTGACAACTAAGCAGCTTTTCTTGCCTAGATGCTGAGAAACATTTTTGAGCCATTCCAAACCACTGGGATCATTTGCTCTGATTTCAGATAAGCAAAATAAAATAAACAGACTCTTGCCCATGTGGGAACTGGTTCTGCAGTCTCTTGTTCTGACTCGGCAATGCCTGAGTGTCTCCCCAGCATCTTTGAATGAGTCTCTTTGTTTATTTATTGTGCTTTTCACAAGTGCCTGTACCTTCACCCTTGTGGTATTAATAGCTTTCTTCTCAAGTGGGTTGACACGTCAGTAAATTTTCAAAGGTCTCAATGTTTTTCCTTAAATTGGGCCATAGTTACTGATGGGCCTCTTTAGACGGTCTCATAGAAGTTGTCACATATCAAAATAGGGAATATTTATTAGAGATTTTTGAATTTGTTTTGCTGTTTAAAAAATGTAAGTTCAGGAAGTCTTTCATAATCTTTATTTACTTGTATTGGTAAATTAAATAAATAGGTATTAAGTGTAGAACCTGTAGGAGTTGTAAAATTTTATATTAAAACCCATCCAAAACCCATTGGATGTAGAAATATACACTTTTGTTCATTTTTTTATTATAATTCTGTTTAGAGTCTTAACATGAGGAATTTAGAAGATTGATCTGTGGCTTCCCTATCTAGATGAGCAAACTTTCTGCAATCTATGTTTACATTTTTACTGATTGATTGAAAAAAACATAAAACTTTTTCAACTGTAGAAATGAAACTAAAAATGAAACTACAGCAGAATGTTGCCTCATGCCAAGAATTAAAACTTACAGAGTACAGGACAATATTGGCACAGAATTAGGCATCATTAGGCAAGATTCAGAAATAGGTAAATGATAAATGATAAAATGACATTTCAATTAAATAGAAAAAAGCATGAATTATTAAAAAAATCACATGTTATAGCTTTTAGGCTTATTCGATATCATATATATAAATAAATTTCAGATATATTGACAACATAAATGAGTAAAAACAATCTAAATAAAAATATTAAGAGTAAAAACAATCTAAACAAGGGTAAAAACAACAAATAAGTAAGAGTAAAAACAATCTAAATAAAATTATTAGGGGAAAACATTAGAGGAATATAGGGTAAAATATCCTCATGAAGGTGGTCTTTAACAGCCTGCTATGAAACTTTGATCCGTACAGCAAAGATTGACAGATTTGGTTATATCAGAAATAAAAATTCTCGGAGTTCCCGTCGTGGCGCAGTGGTTAACGAATCCGACTAGGAACCATGAGGTTGCAGGTTTGATCCCTGGCCTTGCTCAGTGGGTTAAGGATCCGGCGTTGCCATGAGCTGTGGTGTAGGTCGCAGACGCGGCTCGGATCCCGCGTTGCTGTGGCTGTGGCAAAGACCGGCAGCTACAACTCCTGTTAAACCCCTAGCCTGGGAACCTCCATATGCCGCGGGTGTGGCCCTAGATAAAGGCAAAAAGACAAAAAAAAAAAAAAAGTAAAAATTCTCATTTGCAAAAGACACCACAAACAAAGGCAGAAAGATGTTTGCAGAAGATATGGTAGACAGAAAATTGATATACTTATTATGTAAGGGCTTCACTTTGTCTCAGTGATCCTGTCTTTCTAAGGATACATCCTAAAGAAAATTCCAGTACGTAAGCATAGATTACAAGGCTTCTGTCGTTAATAACCTGAATGTTGTTATTGTAAGTTAATTGTTTAAAATGTATTCTTACCAATTAAAAAATCAGTGAAAAATGAGTGAAAACTTTTTGAGCCAATATGGTACATTCAAACAATGGACTATCATGTGACTATATTAAAAGCAATTTGTAAATATCTATACCCTTGGGAAAATGTACATGATATTTTTAAAGTGAACAAAATAAATTACAGATACTTATATACATAGAGATATACGAGCTTGTATTTTATATCATTTTTGTTGATAAAGAACTATTATCCCATTAAATATATACATTTGTCTGTTTTTGTGTTCACATAGTGAATATATGGAAATTTCCCTTGGGTGAGTTAAAGTGAGATTGTCGGAGAGCTGGGGAGTAAAAGAGAGGAAGTAAAGAGCATCCATCACATTTGTAATTTTAAAAGTACCAGTAACGTTTTTAAATTGAAATTTTGACCACTGAACTTTAGAGAAATAATGTTAGAATTACACACTTCGTGAACAGATTGCTACTGAATTTATTTATTTATGTATGTATGTTTGCTTTTTAGGGCCGCACCCACGGCATATGGAGGTTCCCAGGCTAGGCCTCGAATCGGAGCTACAGCTGCCACAGTGGGATCCGAGCTTCGTGTGCAACCTACACCACAGCTCACGGCAACGCCAGACCCTTAACCCACTGAGCAAGGCCAGGGATCGAACCCGCAACCTCATGGTTCCTAGTGAGATTCATTTCTGCTGCGCCACAACAGGAACTCTACTACTGAATTTAGATGGCAATATACAGAACTGTAGATTCTGCCATTATGCTTCCTTCTCATTTTGACATGCCACAGGGGAGACTGAAACCCTTCTAGATGATGAAACATCCTTTTGGGGTTTGTTAATAAAGAGATGAATTTTGATGTGGGATACAGATCTGAACAGCACTTAAACTAAACTTAATGGCCACTCCCAGTTTTAAGTGAGACATAAATTTGGCCCTAAACTTTTCACTTAGTTTATGAGTCTGCCTGAGAGTGATTCAGGAGGCACTTATTGCATTACTCCTAACAGTGGCTGAGAGCCAGGAACTTTGGATTTGTCATGCTGGGCTCTGTCTTGCTGATATGAGGCCAAGACTCTGAGACTCAATTTCTCCTTTTGTCAAAGGGAAATGATAATGCTGAGAATTAACTACTGAGTACTTGATTATTTGGAGCTCTGTATAAAAAAGTGTATGGTAAAGACAGACATGGCTCTTTGTATTAATTATCTTTTTATTTTACTTTTATTAGTGGTTGCTCTAACCAATTGTTGTAACAGATCAAGTTATTCATTGCTCTGTGGTAGTAGAATTAACTTAGAAAAGCTTGTCCTTGCTTATGTAATACTAAGATGCTTACCGCAGTGTATCATTGCAGCTGATCTTCTCATAGTGTTAGAGCCAGAAGGGAATGAGGCCGAAGATACATTTTAAACATTTAACTGAGCTGAATTCCTTGTCCATGGTTACATGGCTGGTTAATGACAGAGCTGGGACTTCATTCCAGCAAAATGGTGGGAAGTATTTCTGTCATAAATGAATTGAGAAATGAATCTCTTTACTCTCAATCTAGAGGTCTTTCTATTGCATTTGTATATTTTACTTAACATTTCCTTATTATCATGGATGGAATAAATATTATTCAGAAGTCTAGGGAATCTCCGCCGGTGAGACTACTATTGCAAAGAAAAGGTGTACACTTGTAGAAGCTGAAGCTGGGTAGCTTTGCTCTCATTTTTCCTTCTTTTTTTTTTCTTTATTTCAAACTGAAATTACTTTAGGATACTCTACAAACTACATTAAATGGACCAATTATTGCAGAAAACATATATAAGTAATATTTATTTACTTGCATGTTTTATTTATGTGGGGATTTCCTTTGAGCTCTTATGCGATTTTTTAAAAAATGTATAAATATTTTTTTAAAAAGGAACTTGTTATTTGGAGTAAGCACCGTATCATTAAGTATGTAAAAAATACTGGGTAATTTTTGAAATACATAAACCACCCTTTAAAAACCTAAGCAGGATTGTTTTTCTTAGAAATGAGCATGGTTGTTGCATTACTTGGGTAAAGAATGACAAGAGAATTAGGTGATTCATACACTAATTTCATTGGAAATATTTGAGTAGGGAGGGCCTAGTCTGTAATGAGCAGTGGACTATTGTGTTGTTTTTGATATTAAATGATTTGAGCTTTGTTGTTTCAATAAGTTTTAGATATTTGAAGGCATGAGTGCTTGCTTTATATGTCGTCAGAGTTTGTGGTACATGTAGTATAAAAGCGAATTCATGTTTTATATATAAACGTATGTGTGGATGTAAATGCATAGATAAGGGCATGTAGAAATATGATGACTGTATTGGTATTTGAGATGATTCTATTTGTTATGAATGATTATCATTTCTGTTAAAGAGTTTTGAAATTATTTCCTAAGATTGAGTACTTTTAGTTTAATACTATCTACCCCCCCTTTTTTTTCCTCCCTTTACCACTAAATTATCCATGAACAGTGATTGAAAACAGTGATATTTTTGGTATGGAGCGAACTCGGCATTATTCAGAGATACATTATTTTGAGGGAAGTGGATATGTTGCTGGGAATAACATCTAAGCCCTCTACATGGAATGCCATTTTGTGGCGTAAAGTGATTTAAAATATTAGCTTAAAGTAATGACAAAATTATTTTATCACTATGGTAACAACTAAGGCCTTTTCCCTAGTGGACTGTCATCACAGTTTATGTTTTGATGTAATCTGTGTCCTTTACATGTCAGGAAACCCTAAGCCATGATGTATGACTTTACCAGTCTTTGATCCAAAAGGTTTTCTAACTTTATAAACCTAGTACCAAGCATGGAGCTGGACACATATAGATATGCAATACAAGTGTGTCGAAAGGATGCCTTTTAAAGTAGCTGTAGGAATGTGAAGGGTACCAGTCCTTGATGACAAAGGGAGACAGTAGTATAAATGCGTCTTTGCCTACTAATGCCTCTGACCTGATGAATATAAGTTAGATATTTGTGATAGAAATTATAAAGCCTTTACTCAGTATCACTTATTGATGCTTACTACATGTTTATTACAAAGTTTCTGGCCACCAGCATTTCAGAAACTTAACAAAACTGTAAAATTCTCATATGTAAAATTTATTAAAAAAAAAAAGATTCCGACTAGATATAGGTATTGACAGCCAGTTATTAGATGACCTTGAATGAAGGTTGTTTGCCTCAGTCCAGTTTAAAAGGGCTGTGGGGCTGAGTGACTTTGGGCTGCACGTTGTGGATATCTGTCTAGGGGAGCACCTTTCTGTAATGCTGGAGTAGAAGAAGCTGTGATATGTACTGGCTTGAGCTGATTCTAAGACCTGCAAGGGGAACACTGGACCCCTAGATCTTTGGACCCTAGATGAACCTCTGGAGTCATACTTTGGAATTGGCCTGTCACTGCTCAGAAAGCCTGGCAGGGATTTGCACTATTCAGTCTGAGCAGAGCCTGTTCCTTTAAGAGCTGGTCCCCTCTCTCCTGGTCCTATTGCTTTCTATCAGCAGTGTGCTCTGGCTCCTGAAGCGGTGCAGATAAAAGTAAAAACAGCTGAACTATTCAAACAAAAGGAGCTATAATCAAAACATTATGATAAGGCGTGAAAAACCAATCCAAAAAAAATTACCTTCATGGTTTTACTTAAAACTGACTGAAACAGTATGCAGCAGACCTTTAGTATCTGAGATTTAGGGCAGGAGATCTGCAATCTGCATTGCCCAGACCAGTATTCCTGCACTGAACAACAGGAGGGAAAGCTTGTGGAAGCTTTTGTCAAGGTAGATTCTGCTCAGAGTTTTCTGCTAGCAGCTGGCTATGCATATGGGGCCCTTTCCCGGGTGTAGTCACTTAGTGGGTTCCCCTTCCTGGCAACCCAGGCAGCTGGCCAGTATACCCTCTACATAGTCAAGCTATAGGGTTCTCAAAAGACCTTGGGTTAGCTTCAGTCCCCCTTGTATTGATCTGATAATACTATCCTGGTTAAGGGATGACCTGTATTATGAAGCCAATTCATGGTATCCATATAGGAATCATTTAAGGATCTGATAAATGAGGGTAATGGTGATAAGTTTTCTCCATGCTTTAGGTTTTTCATTTTGAAATGGAAGCTTTTAGTTACTCTTGAATTTACTATGTGGTAGACCCTGTGTTAAAGCAGATAGTATTTGTTACCTGGAATAAATCCCTTTGCAACTCTAAAAGAAATAGATTAGAGAGGATTAGGGAGGCTCAGGGAATTTGTTACTTGTCAGTATCATTGACAGAAGGCAACCAAACCTTATTAAAAAAGAACAGATCTTAAGAGAAAATGAAGAAAGCAGCAATGTATAAATATTCCGTTTTGTCATTGTGTATTGTTTCATTTGCTGCTACCTCTAGACAGACCAGGGATATTTTCACAGGAACTTTATAAATTCTTCAAATGACATTGTGTCCAATTGTGCAAATATTAATTTTTTTTCTAAAGAAGCTGTCAGCATTTAAATATATTGTTATTTCACATGTTTTTATTTAGCTGCAAAACCTTTGGAGTTCCCGTCGTGGCTCAGTGGAAACAAATCCGACTAGGAACCATGAGGTTGCAGGTTCGAACCCTGGCCTTGCTCAGTGGGTTAAGGATCCGGCGTTGCCGTGAACTGTGGTGTAGGTTGCAGACGCGGCTCGGATCCCGCGTTGCTGTGGCTGCGGCGAAGGCCGGGAGCTACAGCTCCTGTTAGACCCGTAGCCTGGGAACCTCCATATGCTGCTGGTGTGGCCCTAGATAAAGCAAAAAGACAAAAAAAAACTTTTTATGGTGGCTTGGCAGCAGCCTTGTGTTATAGAAGGGAGTTTTAAGGACAAATTCATTGACTTAACAGGGTTTCACTAGGGTCATTGACTAATTTAGCTACTCTTGTAAGTCTCCTTTTAGATACATGATTGGTTACTTTGTCAGTGGTACCCATCTTTGCATAAATGTAAGTTTTTGCATATGTCTACAATAATGAACTTCAGAAAAGCCATCCTTTCTTTAAAAAAAGTTATTGGGAACCAAAAACAGGGTCATGTTGTTGAAAACCTCAGGAAAATAACCCCATGACTAAAACCCTTAAATAATATGACATAGGAGTTCCCGTTGCACAGCGGAAATGAATCCGACTAGGAACCATGACGTTGCGGGTTTGATCCCTGGCCTTGCTCAGTGGGTTAAGGATCTGGTGTTGCCGTGAGCTGTGGTATAGGTCGCAGATGTGGCTCGATCTGGCATCGATTGCTGTGGCTGTTGCATAGGCCGGCAGCTGTATCTCCAAGTCGACTGCTAGTTTGGGAACCTCCATATGGCGTGGGTGTGGTTCTAGAAAGCAAAAAAAATAAAATAAAATAAGTCACTAGAATCTACAGGAATACTAAGGAGTGTGAGTGCTTGTATTCTGAAAGAGATAGTGTACATATTCTGATTACCTCCTGATTATTTTTGAGGATATTAAAGCAAAAACAAACAAAAATGAGCTGGATTATCAAAACCTGGAGTGTAATGAACATAGTTCATTCATCTTCTTTTTATTCTTCCCTTTCTCATAAAGCTATTAAGGAACAGTGAAATGAACAAAGAGTAGTAGGCACTGGGAGACATTTTAGACTCTAAATGAATAATTAACCTGAAAATTTGCTTATAAATGCAAATAAATATGCCTATATTTAATTATAGAAATAAGCACACTAGCTGATAGGTAATGGTTAACTCCTGTTCTTCCATTGTGAATGAGACACAAATAGAATTTAAAATGACCTTAAAGGTTACTTTGATATTAATAAATAAAATTTGAGAAAATTAGTTACTTTAACAGGGTTGGTAATTCATAGCAAAGTTTGAAAATTTCTCTCATGCTACCTCATGAAAGCATCTTTAAAGATGCATAATTTAGTTTTTTTAAGGTTAAACGGTCAGTGTGCCTCTCCTTGACACATTTTGCTTGAAAGGCGTTATATTCCTTAAGAAATTAAAGGAGAAAAAATCCAACTCTGCCTGTTTTCAAATCTGTTACAAAGGAAAACTCAGTGAGGAGAAATCATTCTGAAGGCCTTGCAGTTTGCAAAGAAGTTTGTCTGAAAGCATAAGATATTGTGCCTAGTTCGTTGAAGGGAAAAGATCTCACTCTCTAGTGTTCAACTGGCAGAATTTGAGTGATTTTCTTTTTATGCTTTCCTCTGGGATTCAGAACCAGTTAAGAGGTCTCATGGAGAAAAGACGGAAACATCTTTAAATCATTACAGTTGGTAATGTCTACATGGCAAAGTTATTTGTAGATTTGCTAATTATCTGGTTAAATTTATTAGTGTTGACAGCAAAAAGCTATAATTTAGACCCCAAAGAGAAAAGTTTGAAGCAAACTAATCATATCAAAAGAATTGCCAAATCTCCTTTTTATTTTATTCTGTCTAGACGTGATCTTAAATCGTGAGATCTACCATGAGATTTTGAATGAGGGTGTCTGGTTTTCCAAAAGGAAATTTCCAGAAATGGTTAGGAAACATTATTTAGAATTCCTTAATAGACTCAGAGACTGTGTATATGCTTATGTTAGAGGTTTTCCACTTGTGTAGACTTTATGTGCAAATTAAAATGTAGATGCCTGTTTTGGTAAAACTCATTTGTCTGATTTTTCATAAAAGGGTTTAAGCTGCTAAAAAATGAGAGAATATTCTTTCAGATAAGTAGTTCTCTCCCTTAAGTAATTGCCTGTTGGTACCATAGCCCCACCTTGTGTATAATGGATATTTTGTTTTGTGAGTCCTGGATAATTAGTTATTTTCTTTTTTAGTTAAATTAATTTAATGTTATTCCTCTGATGGTTCCCAGTGTGGCGGGGGTGTGGGGGTGTTGGCAATGTCTGGAGACATTTTTTATTGTCCTAACTAGGGGTAGGGGTCAGGTGCTGGTAGGTAGTGAGTAAAGGCCAGGGATGCTGATACGCATCCTACGATGCAAAGAACAGTCCCCCAAACAAGGATTTGTCAGGCTCAGATGTCAGTAGTGCCATGGCTAAGAAGCCCTACCATAGATGGAAGGCACAGTCTCTCTCTGTCTTCTTTGCCATGTATAATTTTTTTCATCATTAACATACACAAAATATACTCTTGGAATACAGTGGTATTAAGGACTAAAATTTAGGCCTTAATGAAATAAATAATTTAACTGTGTATAGAACATAAAATTATAGCATCTAGTTGACATGTGGTTATAAAATTACAATATTAAAATTCTCCTAAAAAATAAGAGATTTGATAAAATTCAGTATGTGTTCTAGAGTTATATATTGCTACAGCTGGATGGGCTTAAAATAATCATTGTAATTTGACTCTTCATAATTGAGATGATGTGTTGATAGGCATCAGTGCTTCAGAATTACATAAAGAAACGCCTTCCTCGAAAAAAGAATGCTCAGAGTCCCACTGTAATATAGTACTTTTTATAAGCTCATTCATGTTTTATAAGAGATTCTGATGACCTCAGTCCCATCACCACTCTACTTCCCCTTTGAGAACCACTGCTGTCCTCTACCTTCTATTACATGGAGGGTCAAAGATGCCAGCACCCCACAGGTAACAGCAGCCACTGAACTAAAAGAGCAGATCTTTGTTCTTTCCCTGTTGCTTTAATAAACTTGCTTTAAAGATGTTGCACGATTGATTTTCCTATCTGTATATATGTTCATTCTCCTTATACATATGGGATGCCTCCTAGGTGCCTACCAGGCCTAGTGCTAGCCGCTGAGAATCCAGTCGTTATCCCTACCCACACTGAGCAGAAGAGAGACAGAATAAAACAAATAAGAAAAAGCAATAAAAGCAAAACTGTAGGAATATTTAAACAACTGGGAGTAAAAATACTGAACTGCAAGCGAGCTACCAATCACTTGGCTCATCTGAGACCCAAGGAGTGGAAGTGACTTGTTCAAAGTTACATGATCACATGTCCAGATGGGGGAGAGAGGCGGGCATGGACCTCCCACTCCACGCTAGCAGACATGCAGGCAGGCAACAGGAGCATCTTCTAGCTCTGGGGAAACAGGAGGGGAGGTACTGGAAAAGGAGGAGGGGCTGTAAGGAGAACATGAGCAGCCCTTCTTCCTTTCCTGAGAGGACATAGCTGTGGCTGGGCTGGTTGGGCTCCCTTGGAGGTCTGAAGAGTTCTTGACCTTGTCTCATCCCCTGGACTGGCCTCTGGTCATTCAGTTGCTTCCCGGATTGTCTTATGGAAAAGGGGAAACATGGGAAGGTGAAAAATGTGGATGATAATATTGCCTGGAGTGGAGCCAGGAGGTAAGCGAGGAGAACACTAGAGGCTGGTGGGATCAGAATGGAGAAAGGACCGGGGGCGTGATTCCACGCTGCTTACCTTTTCCTGCCCTTAGTTTCAGAACGTACTTGCCCACATGCCATCATAAGTGTGGATTTTGTTTCTAGGCCAGCTTCTCATAGCCTACTTCTCCTAAACTGCCTTTTGACTATAGCACTACCAGTATTATATGACCCAAATTTTAATACAGTTTTGAAATAGTGGATGAGATTTGGGCAATGTGGTTAGAAAATTGATTTATTAAATGTATAAATGATAGCCTATGAATGATCACATAGATTTGAAAGAGGATTTTTAAAATATTCAGATTTTATGATCTGATGCATGAGATTAACATTTCAATACAAATTAGATTCTCTGTTCCCCATATGAAAAAAAAATTGTTTTTTTTTCCCTTTTGAGTCACATCAGCTTTTAAGTATCCATAAAATTTTATTCAGGAACATATTGTGCACACACCCCCCTCCTTCGTTTTTTGGTTAATTGTTGTTTGCTCTGTCCTAAGGACTAAAAGCGGTACTTGGTTCCACTCAGTTCATCATTCTTTTAAGCATTTTTTTCTAAATTGAGAACAGCTTGATGAAGGAGTACCGTGGCAGGAGACATTCTCTGATTCATTGCCACAGCACAGTGGCTCCTGTATATGGTGCTCAGAAGTGAAATTTTCTAAAGCAGTTATCTCCTTGGCTCCTAAGGGAACTCCTGTTCATTGTTAGTGAAAGCAAAGCAGGAAGTCATTTCGACCCACAAAGAGGCTGATTTGGAGGCCACGTGGAGATGCCACGGGAAGAGGCGTCTCTGCTGATGGCATTCAGGATGAGCAGTTCTGATAAGCTTTCAGCTGTCAAAACAGATAAGAGAAAATTAGTACTCTGTCAAAAAGAAGTGAAACTTAACTAGGGCTAGAAATAGCGTCTGTGGTCCTTTTCAAAAGTTTGGGAACAAAACTCCCAGATTTGAATTTAATAAATATTTAATGGAGATTTATTCAATGATATATGATAGAAAGTTGGGAAGATTTATAAAAAGGATAAGATTCATAAGAGAATCCTTTTATAAGAAGCATTGGGCACAGTTCCTGCCCTTGAGGACCTTAGAATCTTTTAGGGGAGAGGTGACTGCCTTGTTGGGGCCTGTGTATATAGAGGTAACAAGCTGTTACCCTCAGTGGGGGTAGAGGAAGTGAGGGAAGCTGTAGGACATCTGTAAGATGTATTTGATCACCCCACCCTTCACTCTGCCATTGTCATTGTCTCCTATGCATTATTCTGTTCAAGCAGCCATTAGCCTGCATTTGCTTCTTGCAACTGTTATGGAGGTATTTTCCTTCTTCTTCCTCTTCCTCTTCCTCTTCCTCCTCTTCCTCTTCTTCTTCTTCTCTTTTTTTTTTTAAGGGCCACACGTGTGGCATACAAAAGTTCCCAGGCTAGGGGTGGAATCAGAGCTGCAGCTGCTGGCCTACACCACAGCCACCTACACCACAGCCACAGCAACACCAAATCTGAGCTGCATCTGCGATCTATACCACAGCTCACAGCAACGCCAGGTCCTTAACCCACTGAGCGAAGCCAGAGATCGAACCCGCATCCTCATGGATACTAGTCGGGTTCCTTACTGCTGAGACACAACAGGAGCTCCTTCCCTTCCATTTTGAAATGTACTTAAGAACATGTATTCTTCTTTTTCTCAGTGCCTGTCAGGGCCTGCTACACGTACACTTAATGACAATGAATAATAAATGGATTAATAGGTGAAGCTTGGTGAAAGAGATAGGGAAGTATATGGCTAATCATTGGTAGAGAGTTGAGAGTGGGAGCAGAAGGTAGAGGAAGTATTCCAAACTCGAACAAGGTCATACTGTTGAGAATGATGTGTGCTGGGAAGACAGTTTGTGTTATATTTACATGGTAAATCAGAATGCATGTCAGTACAGACTCATTAGATTTCAAGTAATAGGAGACCCAGCTCAGAGTAGATTAAACAACATCACAGCAGTGACTAACTTTTCCAAATGAGGAAATGGCTCCTAAGAGAACTCCTGTTAGTGAAGGCAAAGCAGGAAGTTGTTTCGCCCTGCATAGAAGAGCTGATACTGCTGATTTAGAGGCTCCCATTGCCCTAAGCATCAGTGTTGCCCAGTCAAGGGGCAAATCGTTGGATTTCAATTGACCCAGGCAGTTAAAAGATGTAACTAGTGCTAGTTCTTTTGCTGTTGTTGACTCTACCTTTCTGCTATGGGTTTATTCTCATGATTGCAAATGGCTACAGTAGCTCCAAATCTTATGTGCTCTACAGTAGAGCTTGCCTGCTGCAATGTGTCTTGCATCTAAATAACTCTGACCTTGTTATCTGCACATCTCAAAACCAAGCCCTGTTTTTAGGGAGTTGGGGTATGCTGTTTGGCTTTTGTCAGTTTGGCCCATTCTGTGAGCCAGTATTTATTGAACATCTGCATATTTTCTTTTGGTGCTATCAATGGTATTTAAGTTGCATCCTCACACCTCCACCCTTTCCCTGGGCTCTTTCTATGTTTCTGTGTTCCTTCCTCCTTTTATTTTTCTCCACAGCACACATTACATTTTTTTTTTTCTTCTGTGTGTGTGCTTTTTAATTGCATATGGAATTTCCCAGGTTAGGGGAGTCAAATTGGAGCTGCAGCTGCCAGCCTTCGCCACAGCCACAGCAATGTGGGATCCAAGCTGCATCTGCGACCTACACCACAGCTCACGGCAACCCCAGATCCTTAACCCACTGAGCAAGACTAGGGATCAAACCCACTTCCTAACGGATACTAGTTGGGTTTGTAACCTGCTGAGCCGCAAGGGGAGCTCCACATTTTAACACATTATGTATTTTACGCTCATAGTGGATTGTCTTTCTCTTCTTGTTGGAGTGTGAGCTTCACTGGGGAATACATTTTTCCCTGTTTTCACTACTTTGTCTCCTTTTGACAGCCTGTGTGGCTGCTCAATAAATGTTCATTGGCATGAGTCAAAGAGACAATGCCCTTACTTTTATGTGGGAGAAGATATAAAATAAGTAAGTAAACAGGAAAATACCAGTTAGTGATAGGTATTGTTAAAAAAATAAAACATAGCAGTGGGATAGAAAATGCAGGAAGGGTGGTTTCATTTGGGTGACATTTCTACCTTGATCATACAGCTGATAACAGGAGAGGCATGGATCAATCACCAAAGGAAATTCCTGTGGCTGTACCAGAAAGAGGCCAACTGAATAGAGATGATAAAAGTGATGTTCCTTACAGAGGGTGTCTTATGGCTTAATCAAATTAGTGGTACACTTATACCCTTTAGAGAAATCGCTCTTTCCAAGATTTTTGCTAGTTTCTTCCTGGCAAGTCTCATGAACGCTTGTTGACTTTTAACTCTTATGTTACTCATTTCCTTAAAAACTGTAGGTCACTCTTCTGTCTTGCTACGTACAACGCTGGTATTATGCAATCTTGGTTATCCACGTGTGGGTCCCATGTTTCTGATGTCAGCCTAGCTTCCTTCCTAAACACTTCCTTATACCACCCAAGCAACAGGATCTTAGGGCAGGCAAGGCCATTTTATTAGTGGTCGTAAACATAGTTGGGAAGGTAATTCTGAAACACACACACACACACACACACACACACACACACACGCCCGTGTTTAAAGTTTGGGGATTATCTTCTGTTGGAGGTTATCCATGAGTGGCAGTTAACCACAGAGTGGTAACAATACTTAGCAATGTTGCTGCACTGAATGTGTAACTGGAATCAAGTGACAGTTGAATGATACAGAATTATGTTACAAAAGGCATGCAAGTCCTATTATGGGCTCATGTTTGATGATAAGGAGAAGTTTAGTGTTGTACAAGGGAAGAAATGTTAGAAATCCTACATCCCTACGTATATACAGACATGCTTATATGTACAAAAGAAGAGGTGTGAAAAGATGAACTTCACATTGTTAACAGTGCTCACATGAGGGAGTGTGTTTTAGGAACTGGGAGAACATTGATTTTACTTTAGAGTCTGGGAAATTATATGAGGTTTATCTAGAAGAATGAATTATTTATTTAATTGTAAAAAATGAAAAAGAATTAGGAGTATTTAAAAAATTGACTCTAGAGCTGTCTCAGCACTGAAATAATTACTGGATATTTTATTTTAATTCACTGCTCTTGATATTATAAGTGCGTATGAACATTTTATAAAGCAATGAGGCTTTCTAATTGCTAAAAAATTGTTTACTACCTTTGACTCATTAGGAAGAAATGATTCAGCCGAGAAAGGGAGCTGTATCACATGAAGTTGCTCATTGCAGATTTCGCTACAAAGTGGGGGAAAAAAGTTGGAAACACTCGTGTCCAACAACAGAATAATGGAAATCGTGATTATCCACTCCAAATAATAGTGACTCCACGTTAAGCCCATTCTGTAAGACTGCATTGTAGAATCCAGTGGAAGTGAATAAAAGCTTATTAAATTTGTGAAATATTATGGAATTCTTAATGAAATTATAACTACAAATATGTGGGGCATATGGAAATGATTATAATGAAATGTTAAGTGAAAATGCAGAATAGAAAGCTGTTATAAGGGAACTGTGATTACATCTCTGCAACCAGTATGTGTTTTGATATAAAGGATTTAGAAAATATGAAAGTAAACATGCATATTCTAGACTGAGCTATTTTTGTTTAATTATACTTTATAGTTATATTTTAATGTCGGTATATCTTTTAAATAAAGTTGAGTTGGCATTACATTTATGACGGTAGTTTGTTAAAAAAATATACAGCACTCCCATGTCATTTTCCTTTTTTTAAATTGAAACCAGCAACGAAGACCTTCGTTTTTTAGGCTTATCATTCCCTGTTGGGGAGTGACAGATATTTGTTGATTACCCTCACCTTTAGGATTTCCTTCTTTCAGTGAAGTTGGGAGGAAACGCCTCAACTCAAAAAGGGGGAGAAGGCGACACAAGGGATACAAGGCACTCCATTGTGTGTGATTGTGTGTGTGTTCGTGTGTGTGTGTGTGTGTGTGTGTGTGTGTGTGTTCTAATGGGTTACAACATTGCCTCAGCCTGGATTATGTCTATCCTCAGAACAGCACATAAACATTTTTGGGGAAAAAAGCTAAAATGTTTAGACAGCTGCTTCCTTTATTTTTTTAAATATACAAATAATATTTTTACTACCTCACAGACATCATCATGCCTTTGTAACTGAATGTTTTTGACTCCTGTAAACCCCTTAACTTGATTTTTGCTTTTGGTAGTAACACTACTTTGATATCAATCCCTTTCTTCTTTAAAAAAAATATTTTTATCTATAAGTTAGTTTGACCTAAGAATTGAGAAGACATATTATGAATGATTAATGTCATATTTAGTATCCTATATGTTGTTAAATGATATTCATTTCATATTTAATACTTCGTATGGACAGCCTTGCAGTCTTTTTTTGGAGGGGATGGTGAGTAACTATGATTTTATCTTAGTAAATAGCCTTTATGTAAAAGTAGAAGATTAATGTTCTTTACCTATAACTCTGTTGTACCAAATAACCCACTCACTTTGGTTTTCCAGCCTAACACCAGCCGTTTTAGTGGTGTATTAATTTATCTGATTAATGTGGTAGGAGAGGTGAATTTTTGTTGTTGAAAAATCGTTGATTTACAATGTCATGCTACAGGTGTACAGCTTAGTAATTCAGTTATATATATATATGTAAAATATGTATAAAGAATATATATAATTCTATAAGAGTATATTCTTTTTCAGATTCTTTTCCCTTATAGGTTGTAACAAGATGCTGAGTAGTTCCCTGGGCTATGTAGTAGGTCCTTGTTTAGTATGTATTTTATATATAGTAGTGCATATACATTAAGGAGAGGTGAATTCTATAGCTTCTTCAGATACAGCTTTAAGGGTCTGTCATCTCGTCTTTGGTGTTGGCCATCCGAACTGCTGGCTGCACCATGTGCTTGTTTTCCCTGGATTTCTTCGGCTCCTATTTTTAGGTCAGATTCTACTTTGGTTACTGGCATGACTTTCACCTGGCAGGGCAGAGGGCTTTCTTGAAGGTGACCGTCTCCTCAACCTGTCTGACTTCAACCATCCAGGCAGGGAGGGGAGAAAAGGTACAGGGTATACAGGGTGTCATGAACTGTTGGGACTGTTGTTTTCATCCATGGAGATTGCTTAGAACTAAAGTTACCAACCATTGATTAGCAAGATAACTTTAATGTTTGTCTTTGGACAAATTTAATGAAAACTTATTTAGGCACTTTTCCCACATAAATTAAAACAAGTTAATAGACAGGTAGCTCTGTTATGTTTGCTTTTTTATGCCACATGATCCATGTGTCTTGAAAAAGCAAGGAAAAAAAAAAGTTAAACCAAAACCAAAATTTTGTGCCTGTGCTAATTGAAACAAGGAGCCCTCTTGCTTGCATGCTCTCTTGCTTGCCTTGGACATAGGATGATTGGTCCTTTAAGCAGAAGATTTTGTGCACTTGAATAGGAGCAGAAGACAGGCTGTCTAGGTAGGGCATCTGAGCTTCCTACTCCCACGAAGAGGGCTGGACTGCATATCTAAGAAAATTTAACTGCTTTGCCACTGTTTTGATCAGAACCTGTGTTTCCATATTTTCAAAACAAGATTTCTGTCAAGAAAAGGTCATCAGTTCTTTCTAAAGGCTCATCTCTATTTCTTTTGGTGGTTCAGCACTACACATATACGCAGAGTACAAGGACTGTAGAAAGATGAATGTGGCTTTTCAGTGGTGCTTCTGATACTTAAGCACGCATACTTAAACATTTTTACAGTTATCAGAGATGTAAAGTTTGTTGGCTATTCCAAAATTTTTAAACTTTCCTGAAACATGATAAATTAGCTTAGGTGTTTCTGCTAGTAATTACTTTTTTTCCCTGCAGTTGCTGGGCTTGAGAAATGAACTACGGATTTGAGAATGACCTTTTCATTTAATCTTTCAACATTAAATGTTTAGTAAGCATAACCTTAAAGTTACTTTATCTCTTTCTTTTAAGAGAAAAGAAGTATTACTATTATACACACACACACACACACACACTTTCCCCCTCTGTGTACAACCTAAAGCTTGCCAGAGAAAATATATATGTTTTCTGCTAGAAAAAAAAAAAGACTCAATGACTTTATTTTTTTGGTGTGTGTATTTTGTCTTTTTAGGGCCACATCCTCATCTTGTGGAAGTTCCCAGGCTAGGAGTCGAATCAGAGCTACAGCTGCTGGCCTACACCACAACCACAGCAACGTGGGGTCTGAGCCCCATTGTGACCTACACCACAGCTCACGGCAACGCCGGATCCTTAACCCACTGAGTGAGGCCAGGGATTGAACCTGTGTCCTCATGGATACTACCTGGGTTCGTTAACCACTGAGCCACAACAGGTACTCCGATCAAGGACTTTTAAAAGCCTAAAGGTTCAAGTCCCAGCTGCTGAAAATTGATCCCAGGGAATGCATGTTCCTTTGAGAGGCTGAACCCTGTCACAGGTGACAGCTGACCCCCTTACGTAAACCTTATTAAAGGACCAGGTTCCTTTTTGCAGGTCTCCAGATCCTCCCATGATGGCCTGTCATAACCGGCTGGGCTGCTGAGCTGAATTACTTCTATTTAATTTTTACAGCTTGGTGTAACTAATCAGAATTGGAGGAATGGCTAAAATAAACCTTTGGCAAAATTCTGCATTTAGAGCAGCATGTAATAGTGTTGAGAGTTCCATTTTGCAGTGAAGATAAAGCCCTGCAGATGCTGTGACTTTGGTTCAAGAGCCCTTTAACTGTGTAAGGAAGTTTTGGTTATTTAATCAGTGGTTTGACTTTTTATTAAAATAATCAACTCCATAACTTCCATTCATAAGACACCATGATTTTCCTACCTTCTGGGTAACTTATTAGTATAGTAAATATTTCCAGGTGCACAACTTTATGAACTGACTAATTTGTGATCCCCTCCATGGTGTGTGCAGTGTTTCAAAGGAGTCAGGTATCTGAGTGAAAACCATGCCAAGATTGTGGTTGGTGCTTGTGTTCATTGATTTAAGATTTACTTATTGGCTTTCATACATTTTCTTTGCAGAACATATGCTTTAGCCATACAATTTTAGTGTTGGAATTTATGCTGTTTTGCTTTTTTGTTTTTGTTGTGTAAGTTCTCTGTGAAAACCTTTGTTGAAAGACTGCAGCTTCTTGGTCTGTGCCCCCTGGACTGCTTTTCCATGATTCACAGCACCATTGATTAATGGCATGATTCACAGCAACCATGAAGTTCAGGACCTCCCCTTGTTGACTTTGTGGGTCATGTTCCATGATCTTGGGAGAGTTGTTTTCTTGACCTAGGAATGGCCAACACCTCTGTATGTTAAAAAACTTTGTGAAACAAGTGTGTGTGTATACACATGTTATTTTATATGTAAGTATGCATATTTGTATATATGTATTTGTGTATACACACACCACTCTGGCATTTGAAACGGAAGGGAAAAGGAAATAATCTTGGTTAATTAATTCTTTGAAGTATGTATCATTGTTTCAGAAAATTTTGGAGCGTTGGTTTATGCGATGTGATGTGAACAGGGGAAAACATTTGCTTGTTTACACTTAAGAAGGAAAAACCATAGGGACAGAACTATCTGCAGTGATATGATATATGCAGAGATTGTAACCATTTTACTCCATTTCTTTATCAGCTAGTAATATTAGATACAAATCTGCATATGGGAAAACATATAAATCATTTATCTTTAATGGAAAGGGTGATTAGAAGGTCATAAACTTACACTTGACAATACAACTTCAGGGAAGCAAATACAATATAAGAATTATTTAGAAATAATATTTTATGGCAAAGTTAATATTACATGAATATTGAATTCTATATTTACCTGAAAGCAACCTGTACTTTCTCTGTTGGTTGGATTATGACAGATTTCACTGCAGTTAAGTGTGAGGCAGTGTGTATGACAGTATTTAGATTGTGATTTAAAGCTTTTTGTTTTTGTTTTTTATAAAGAACACATTGTTTTACAGAGATGCTGAGAACTTGCTTTAAGCATGTTTAAATCTAGTGATGTGTAGGTATGACATTTTAATCCACATATTAAATGATGTTTGGTTACTATTTGTTTAAAAGCAACAGAATAAAAACATCTCCAGCTATCCAGATTTCAGTCTGTACAGATGACTAATCATGTGGTAGATTTGAACATAAAGGTTCTAGTGAAAAATAAAAGTTACCATAAAAAAAATGTATTTGCTCCCTGATTTGAAAGTACAGAACGTTTTCTGTGCCTTTGAGATATGGGGAACTACCACATTGAAAACAATGGTAACCATGGTGAATACACCTTTCAAAATAAATGAAAAAAAAAAAGAGAGAGAGGTGGAGGTGGGGAGTGGGAAGGAGCTGGTGTAGTAACAGCTTGGTGAGTAAATAAATATTTAAACTTCATGCTTGGTTACTTGTGTAATCATGAGATTTGCAGAGTTATGTTGTGTATTACCGTTTAGTTGGTTTCTTGTTTATCTTGTCTTAACCTATTAAACCACATTTTGTTCAGAAATAAAAAAGCAAGTCACAAGCTTCCTGGGTCTTCGTTTCTTCATCTGTGAAAAACGGAAATGAAATTACATATTTGCTGATATTCCCAAATTCTTGAATTCCACAGTTCCATGACCCAGGAGAGGTTCCAGGAGTGATGTGAGTAAACTTTAAGTTTTGAAGTGACATTAACTCCAAGAGTTAGAACCTCTGAGAATATCTAGAAATCCTTTACAAGATTTTCACAAAATTACCCTTATGCCTCCTGTTCAGACCTTTAGGGGTGCAAGTATAAAACACATACACGGAAAACACAGCAAATTCTGATCCTTAGCAGCTTAAGAAAAAAGTTAGAGTGGTCTGGGGCAGCATTGTTAAATAGGACTTTCTTTGATGATGAAAATGTCTTCTAACTCTGGGCCCTCCAGCATCGTAGCCAGCAGCCATGTGTAACTCCTGAGCACTTGAAAGGTGGCCAGTTCAACTAAGGACCTGGACTTTACATTTTATTTAAGTTTCATTACTTTAAATTTAAAAATTGGGGGAATTCAAGAAATCCTGGGAGTAACAGCCATCAGTCCTAAGAAGGGTAGGGAGGAGCCAAGGATGGCCCTAGAACTCAGGACTCCTTTAGGGTCTTTAGCAGCGGGACTGTGGGACTCTAGAGTTGCTGTTACCATGACTCAGATGCTCCCAGCCTGTGTTTATCAGGTCAAAGTAACAACTTCCAAGGAGAGACAATCTGATTGTCCTAGCTCTGGTCTAGTGTCTACAGGTTGGAATGAAGAATTCCAGTGCAGGTATAGGTGTGCTGATGGCAGTGCTCAGAGAAGGAAGTGTGATCCAGGTAGCAATCTTCAGAATTGTCTGCTACAGTACTTACATCTTTTTTCCTCTGCTAGAACTGATTTTCTAATTTAAAATACTCCAATTTTATTAATTCATTCATAATGCAACCCAGTTAAAATAGTTCCACTCTACATTAACATTTGGTTTATTAAACTGGGAGATTAATAATTGGTAACATTGTATGGAAGGAACATTGTATGGAAGGAAATCATTGAACATTACAGCTAAAGGCCACCATATGAGTATATTTAATAAAGCTCTCTTTTTATGGGTGAGGAAACCGAGGCTTGTGTGTTGTGCTACCTCGAGCCTCTTAGTTGCTCTGTTAGGGCCAAATGCTTGCATTTATATGAACCTATGCTGTTGATCAGTTAAACGTTAAAACCAGACATTTGGAAATCATCTCTTGAAATTCAGGTTTTTTTCGTTTTTTTTTTTTTTTTTTTGTAAAATGGCAACACTAAAAATGTATGTGAAATCTGAGCAGTGCAGGTTTTAATTTTCAAGCTTAAAAAATTTTTTTTAAAAACAATTTTGATGGAGAATGTGACTTTTGTATCATATGAACTTCTAAAAATCATTTCTTCTTACTTAAAACATTTGAAGTGAATAATATTCAACCCAGGTAAATCAGGAACAAGTAGAATAGCTCGTGGGGAGGTGAGGGGCTGCGTTTGCCTGTGTTTATCCCAGCTTGAATCAGTCATCCAGGAAGAGCTCTCAACACATACCTCACAGATGTGTAAATCCTCCTTTGAAGTCCAGTGAGGTCTATCCGTCACACCCCTCCCATCTTAATCTTCTCCATCTTCCAGTTTTCATGGATGGAATAGAAAAGCTGTTGTTGTTCTGTCACCACTTAGCTCTGGCTTTGCTGCCGCCAGATGAATGTGAAGTGGTTCTCAGTGTTCAGACTGTCAAAAGCACTCCCATTCAAAATCGGTTTTAGCAGTTAAGCCAGGTATAAACGATGTTGGTAGTGGGATTGCCTCTACTCATGGAATAACTCCAAGTCATTTTTAAACTTGTCATAGATGAGAAGATAAAATGTTCTTGTTACCTGGACTAGTTCTTCCCAGGAAAAGATATAGGGTGGAAGGCTATCAAAGTTAAATATCAATTTTTGTAGCTATGGGAAGACCCATGAAGATGTACTTCTAGGCTCTGTAAGGTCTGAGTCTGTGTTGAATGCAGATTCTGCTCTCCTGTTTCCCTCCTCCTGGATTGTCATTTGGGAACCCAGTGCAGGAAGAAACCATGATAACTGGCAAGCTGCTTTGTTGTATTAAGTATTTTCATGGACTGAGCAGAAGATTATTGTTCTGCTATATAAAATTAAAATGAAGTTGTGGAAAGATGGGAAAAGGAAAAGTGATTTAAATACAAACAAGAGTTTGTTTTCCTACCTGAATTGGATGCTGTATGTTTCACTACATTCTCGTTATTACACTTTGTTCATTTAAAACCCTGGTGTGTACAGCTTAAAGGAACTTCAGAAAATTGTGGCATGTTTTTTTGACCCATTCTCATTCATAGTCAACAGGATTTCTTTAAAACAAAACAAAACACGAACTTAAGAGTTCCTGCAGTGGTGCTTAGGGTTAAGGACCCAGCATCTCTGTACCGGTTTGCCTAGCCCAGTGCAGTGGGTAAGGACCCTGTGTTGCTGCAGCTGTGGCATGGGTCACAGCTGCAGCTTGGGTTTCATTTCTGGCCCAGACACTTTCCATAGGCTGGAAGAAAAAAGAAAAATCTAGGCAAACCTGTAACCTACACACATTCAATTTCAGTTTCAGGGAAGGGCCGGCTGGTTTTCTCTAGATCCCACCCTCTTTGTCCTATGGGACAGGGCATTACCCTAGCAAGTCCCTCTCTCTTCTGCATCGTTGTTTTCCTCCTTACTGGATCTTTCCCATTAGCAGAGAAACATGCTATACTATTGGGGTCTTAAAATAACAAACCCTTTCCTTGGAGCCCATGTTCTTATTCAGCTACTGGCACAATCCTTGCTTGTCTAAATTAAATTAACTTGTCCACAGTCAAATGCCTGCTACCCTTTGTTTCTTCTGACCAGCAGCATTGACTGTCTTCATGTTCCTCCAACACAGAAAACACACTCCACTCCAGGCCTTTGCATTTACTGTTACCTCTGTCAGCTGTGCTCCAGTCAGTCTCCACAGCTGCCTAAGTCCTTGCTTAGATATCACTGCTTTCTCTTCTCTCTCTCTCTCTCTCTCTTTTTTTTTTGAGGCGGGGGGTGGGGGGGATCCCTGAGGCATATGGAGCTCCTGAGCTAGGGATCAGATCTGAGTCACAGCAATGAGCCAAGCTGCAGCTGCGTCAATGCTGGATCCTTAACCCAGAATGCCGGGCCAGGGCTTGAACCCATGTCCCAGAGCTCCTAAGATGCTGCCAATCCTATTGCACCACAATGGGAGCTCCCACTTTCTCTTCTTAATTTTCTCTGTAATGCTTTTTTTTTTGGCATGCTTTATAACTGTCTGTTGATGAACTGTCTTTCATTCCCATGACTTTTGTCGATTTTATTTACTAATATGTTCCCAGTTCCTACAACACTGCTGAAGCCATAGTAGGTGCTCAGTTAATACATGTTGTGTGAAAGACTACTGAATACTATTCTCATGATGATATTACAGTTTACTTCACTGCCAGGAACTGAAAATCAGAGCTTCAGTCAGTTTCTCTTTTGATGCTTTTAGATCACTTAACATCTTTGGGAGAAACAGCAGTACTTGCCCTTAAAGGAAAACTTCCACTGTGGTTCTTTTCTCTTCTGCAGCTGTCTCTGAGCAAATTGCTCATCCTAGCTTCTTCTTGGAATGAGCCTCTCCTCTGCTGAACTTCACTTGGCTCTTCCCTCTTCCAGCTTGGCTTCCGTTCACCAAGCTTAGCTCTGCTTCCTGACCTCACAGAGCTTGCCCTTTTTATAGTAAAAAGCCTGTGGTGATGTCATGGGCTCAGCTGGTTTCAATCAGGTTTCAAACTGAGCACATCTGAAGCTGGCGAATGACTCTGCAAGTTATCTTTTGATGGGCCAGCCTAATTCTGACACAAAACACCAAGTTATATACAGCCCTAGCCCTTTAGCAGTTATCACACACAAGTCACAGGAAGGCATTTCTTCACTGCTTACTAATGGAAATTCTAAATGATTGTTGGCTGTCCATACAGATGCAGCAGGATCGGGTATCTGGTGCTGCTGGTCATCTGCTCCCTGGCTCTCTCTCTCTGCTCCTACCCCTCCAGTACCTCTTAAAGCATTTGTGTTGCCCTTACTTTGTTCTGTCCTCTAAATGTCATTCCTCAGACCCCGTGTAGAGCTACTCCCAAACTCATTTCCTGCCACATTCTTATTCATCCCTCTGTTGCTCCTGGATCACGTGTTTTTTGGGCCTTGGCATCTGTAAAGTAAAATCGAATTTCGTGTTTTGTGACCAGGCTTTCATGTTTTTAATAATTGACTTGAATTCTGGGCACCTATCTTTACTATCCATCTTGAATTCCCTACAACAATGCCTATTGTGACTGCAGAACACTGAACAAATTTTTCTTAGTGTGAAGGTGATTGGCTTGGGATTCTTTTATACAAGCAGAATGTTAGGCTTCTAAGTCTGATGCAAAACATTTGAATTACACCTTTGAGTTGGAAAAATGCTTTATGGAGAAATCAATCAGTTTTCATAAAACAAATTTGTCGCATTTAAAAACAGTCCCTCCTAGAATATAGTGTATATGAAAATAGTGGCTGCAGAATTCCGGTAGTCAGAGCTCTGGAAGTTTGGTAGCACACAGTGACAGGAAAGGGCAGGGTGTTGGCAGGGCTGGTTGTTTAAAGGAAAGCTAAGGAATCTGTGAAGTGAATGAGCGGTGGAGGTGCTTTTGACCAGGATGGCCACATAATTTATTGTCTAGATTAGGATGCTTTGAAGGTGAAAGTATGACAGGCAGAAACTGCAACTGCCTTACACAAACCCTCCTTATGACATTGCTACCTCTGACATGTCCCAGTTATGGGTAGAAGGTAGGCCACAAGGAAAGACACAGGGAAGCTGATAGCCACCTGTGAGATGTTCATGATTTACTTTATAACAAAAAAGGAAGACTCAGGAAGGACACAGTTCAGGAGCCCTGAGGTTGGTTTGGAGAGGTCCATTTCTGAGCAGACAGTATTTCCAAACCACAGTAGATGGGAGATGTGGAGGGGGTGCCATGGAGAGCATCAGGCTGCCCTCTGGGCAGTGAATGGACCTAATTCTGAGACCAAGTTTGGAATAATGAGGTAATAGTGGATGGCTGACAAGAGACAGAGTATAAACACAGTAGTTTCTAAGTAAAATATATTTAAAAATCTAACTTCATTTTAAGCTTACAGTTCTTTTAAAATTGTATAAAAGGAATAAAGTAAATGAAGTGTTAAATTTATACCAAAATATTGAATTTTAAAGTCATAGTTGATACAAATAGTAAATGCTGGAGAGGATGTGGAGAAAAGGGAACTCTACTACACTGTTGGTGGGAATGTAAAGTGGTGCAACCACTATGGAAAAACAGTATGGAGATTCCTCAGGAAACTAAATATAGAAGCACCATATGACCCAGCAATTCCACTCCTGGGCATATATCCATATAAAACTTTCATTCAAAAAGATACATGTAGCCAAGACATGGAAACAACCTAAATGTCGACAGATGAATGGATTAAGTGGTACATTTACACCAATGGAATACTACTTAGCTATAAAAAAGAACAAAATAATGCCATTTGTAGCAATATGGATGGAACTAGGGATTCTCATACTAAGTGAAGTAGAAAGACAAATGCCATATGATATCACTTATATGTGGAATCTAAAATATGGCACAGGTGAACTTATTTATAGAACAGAAACAGACTTATAGACATAGCAGACTTACAGTTGCCAAGGGGGAAGGGGAGGGAGTGGGATGGACTGGGAGTTTCGGGTTAATAGATGCAAACTGTTCGATTTAGAATGGATAGACATTGAGGTCCTACTGTATAACACAGGGAGCTATGTCCAATCACTGGTGAGGGAACATGATGGAAAATAATATGAGAGAGTGTGTATGGATAGATGTATGACTGGGTCACTTTGCTGTGTAGTAGAAATTAACAGAACAACGTAAATCAACTATAATTAAGTTTAAAAAAACAAAAAAGGAAAACAACAAAAAAGGAAAATAAAAAAATAAATCATAGATAAAAGAACTGTTCTTATTTTTTTCAGAATGGCTTTACTTACTCATTTTTATCTACTGCCATATAATAAAATTGGCAATTTTAGAAGCGAGTCTCTCTCCATATTAAAAATATGCATTATTATGTATTAGGAAGATTTAACATTGTGACTTGGGAAAATATCTGGGTTATTTAGGCTTTGGGGTAAGTCATGCTAGATCCCAGGGAGATTAGGAAGAAGACTAAAAGGCTATATGATGTAGTTGCCACCTTAGTGTTAGGATTCATTGCGTCAGTTTTCATGGAAATTTCTAGGAAGAACATTGTATGCCCTTGATTCAGACAGAGCTCTGACCATTCAAACCACTGAGCCCAAGAAAGTGGAGACCTTGTTTGCAGCCAACTACTGACTTGCCCATAGTAGGTACTTAGTAACTTTTATTCATTGGATTTGACTGAGGATTGTCACTGGAAAAGTGTGATTCCTGTGTGCATTTAGCAATGGTTTTAATTTTCCATGACCATTTTGTAAGGCTGTGTACATCTCCCTTATAGAAGTGGCGGCTGGCGTTTTTGTCTAACGGGAATTGTGTGCATGTGTGAATTGAATGTGCAGCGCACTTTTGAATGAACCTTTGAGGAGACAAGAACCATTAGAAACTCGTACATACTTAGTTACCTAAATATGGATAACTAAATGCAAGTGAAAGAGTCAATAGGAATTAGGAAATTTTAAGAAATTAGGTGTTTTGTTTTGAAAATGAACCAACAAACTGTGATTCTTGGTGTTTACCAAAATGCCAACTCAACCAAAATGAGTTGCAACTTATGTCCATGTAAAAACCTGCACATGAATGTTTATAGTAGCTTTATTCATAATTGTCAAAACAAGCAACCAAGATGTCCTTCAACAGGTGAAGATGATAAAAAACTGGTACATGCATACAGTGGACTGCTTATTCAGAGATAAAAAGAAATGAGTGATCAAACCATGAAAAAAGTGAGAAAACCTTAAATGCTTATTGCTGAGTGACAGAATCCAATCTGGAAAGGTTACATGCTGTATGATTTCAGCTGCTTGATTTTCTGAAAAAGGCAAAACTGCAGAAAGAAGAAAAACATCAGTGATTCACAGAGGGCTAGGGGAGCACAGGTGACCAAGAGGAAAGAAAAGGTTTTAGGGCCTTGAAACTGTTCTGTGTGGTACTGTAGTGGTGGATACATTTGTCAAAATTCACACAACTGTACAGCATTAGCTATAGCCTTTAGTTAACAGTAATATATCAATATTGGCTCAGTTGTAACAAGTTTATCCCACAAATGCAGGATGTTACTAATATGGAAAACTGGGGGAAGTCAGCAGTAGTGTATATGGGAAGTCTGTAAACTTTCCATTTTGTTTTCCATTAGACTTAAAATTGGCTCTAAAAATAAAGTCTATTAATATGTTTTGAAAAAGGGCAAATTCCATTTCCTAGTACACAGTGGGTTTTTAATTAAGATGAGATGAATGAAGAAAAGAACCAGGTGATAATGTATGTGAAAGTACCATCCATTTCTCCATAAATGTGGAGAAAAGAAATTTTAAAAAGGGCCAATAAAGAACAATGAAAAAGTGTAACCGAAAAAAAATTCAGCAAGAAAGACTGAGATGGTCTAAGAGGAATTTAAATTTGAATTAAAGACTAAACTATTTTAAAAAGGCTAACCTTAAGAAAAAATAATTAGTATGGTTTCCTTTAAATAAAAGTTGATACCTACACACCCGGATTGTGTGAATTAGAGATTCCCTCCTGAATCAAATTTCTGCTTATATATTTGGATGTGTTTTTGAGGTTTCAGATTATAAGTTTCAGAGGGGGCACTTCTTTGGAGGTTTTTTTTGTTTCCTTCCTTGTTTAATGTGGTCAGGTTTCCATAACTTTGATACAAAACCTTGATAAGATATAAATGTAACTTCTATACATAAGCTTCTATCAAAGCATTTTGAAAGGCAACTAAAAGAGATAGGTGGACTGTCATTTGCACAGTTTTTGTTTTTAATATGTAATTTGGGGTCTTTGGTCTCAAGAAAATAGACGACTTCATTTGTTAAGTTTTGGGTAAATTTTGGAGTGAACTTGGCTTTTTAGTTTTACTTTCAATAGTATTAAGTGCAAATGTGTTGAAAGTGTGTTGTTCTTTTTTTCACATAATCCTTCTGTTGTATTGGGAATAATGGTGGAAATAGCTTTGCAATCATTTCCCTTTGAGAGAAATATATTTTTCCCAGCCTTTTGTCTTCTTTGCAGTGGTCTGTGGGAATGTGGGTGGTGAATGGTTGTCAAATGTCGCCAGCCATGTTTCTGCAGGATTTGACATGAGCTGTGGGCTGTTACAGAGAAAAAGCGCTGTAGGAGCAGAGGGAGGGCATGCTGACCTGCAGTCCTGAGGAGTCAGGGAAGATGTCCTAGGAAAACTGACAGGAGACCAGGACTTGAGAGGCAGGTGGCAAGTAGCTGTGTGAAGAGGTCCGAAGAGAAGAGGGGCCTGCAGGTAGAGGCATAATCTGTACAGAAGTTTAGAGTCAAGGCCAAGGAGAGTTTGAAGAACAGGAAGATGTTCTTTGTGGCTGGAGTATATACCGTTAAGTGAAAGAGTGATGAAATAATGAGGCTAATGAGGAAACAGGATCAGATGAAAGGCCTGTAAGCCATGTTATGTAATTAACCTTTGAGGCCATTCAGTTTTATTTTTGAATTTTTGAGCACTTGTAATTAAGAGATGAAAATGAGATATTAATGATGATTTTTAAAGACTTTAAATGCTATTTTCCACACATCTTATATAAATTGTCTTATTATTCATAATGGCTTGAACTATAATAAATCACCTGTTAGATTTGTAATGTTCTAAATGAAACTTCACTTGAGCTTGATTAAAGTCTTTTATAAAGTGAAACGTTAAATGAATTATATAGACTGGATTTGTGTTAAAGGAGGGCTTTCTTTAAAAGCAGAAAAAAGAAACCTCCCAAAGATTTTACAAATACAGAAAATATATCAAGTATTCTTTTTATTTAATTTGTGACTTTCATACCAGAATATAGCAGATAGAAGAAAGGATTAAAATGAAAAAGAAGGTATATTTCTGAAAGTATGTCATTTCTCAAGAAAAAAATTGGGAAATCAGAAAGTGATGCTGGTTTAGTATTCCTGCAGAATTAATTAATGCCCTAAATTACTGAATAATTCAACAGGTCTTTGATCTGATTAGTTGAAATAAAATAATTGAAGATTTTGAAAGTTGTAGTGAAATAATAGCTGGGATGTCCTTCAATACTAATTGAGTAAAGACTGCAAAACAGAATGAAACCTAAACACATTTTCTCATTTATAGCTCTCCTTTACTGTTCTTTATCTGCTCTATGCAGTTTAAAGAGTTATTCCACAGTTTCATTACATAAAGCTTTTTTTTCAGGTGCCTAATTTTCTCAAACAAATTTAAACAGATTTAGGTTATAATAGCCAAATTTCTGTTGCTTCTTGGTCCAGGATGTTTTCAGATTTCATCATTTCTTCCCCCGTTTTAGCCTGCAGTGTTGCTAGGTGCTGTCATTTCCGTGCAAGTAGTAGCACCCTTAGCCATTTATCTGAAAGAATTTTTTTCATTCTCCTCCTTCATTCATTCTGATCCTACAGGTTTGAATTGAAGCTTGCTTTTGAAAAATGGGGAAATAAAACTACTTATTATGTCTTATACTCTCTCATACTTGAGATTCAGTTTTATAGATCTGTTGTCTAAGTAATTTTAATTATTTTTGGCTATTAAAAATAGACTCTTTGAGTGAAAAAAATCCTGCCCATTAAATCTTTAAACTAATAGTAATAGAAACTCTTTTTTTTTTATTTTGCCTTTTGTCATTTTAGGGCCACACCCGTGGCATGTGGAGGTTCCCAGGCTAGGCGTCTAATCGGAGCTGTAGCCACTGGCCTACACCACAGCCACAGCAACGCAGGATCTGAGCCACGTCTGCGACCTACACCACAGCTCACGGCAACGCCGGATCCTTAACCCACTGAGCAAGGCCAGGGATTGAACCTGCAACCTCATGGTTCCTAGTCGGATTCGTTAACCACTGCGCCACGACGGGAACTCCAGTAATAGAAACTCTTATGCAGGTGTTGGGCAGTTTTAAAATAATCTTGATTTAGAAAGTAACACAGACCAACTTATATTTTCAAAATATTAATTCATAATATCATGCTTAAACTATTAAGCCATCAATTGGAGGATCGTAATATTTACAAAATCTATACCTACTTTAAGCTAGGGATGATCTTAACATCTGATACTACTTTAAGTGATCTAAAATCAATGTGGAAAATTCTATTTTGGAGGGAATTTGAAACTATTTTAGTTTTTCTTCTGGTCCCTCTCAACCCAGTTGTTAGGTCTTGATTTCTACCTGGGAACAATCTGCTCAATTGTCCACCCTTTCAACTAGGTCCTTTGCCCTAAGGCAGTATTTAAAAGTCTTTGGGTTACAAGGTGTTTCTCTATAAATAAAGTACATGTTGTGCTGTCAACAGACTTTGCCATTAAGCAGATTTGATACAGTCTACCCATGGAGAGAGTTTCAATATTATCATATGATTGACTAGGCACAGAGAGTGAGGTATCCATAGACAAGTGTCAAGATACCTAACCTAACTTGCAGGTGTTGGGTGTCAGGGAAGTCATTTTCAAGCAAATCAGGCCTAATTACTAGTAAATAAAAGGTCTTTCCTAATTATTAAATGAATTTGTAATCTTTATATAATTGCTAGGGATGACTAAGATAACGGCAGTATGTTGTATCTTAACTTTTTGTTTTAGAAAGGAAAATTGTATCAGTGAGCAAGGAACATGGACATTTTTTTTAGCAGTAAGAATTTTTATTATTTGTCTTCTGTGTGTGTGTTTAATTTTTCCCACCACATTTTGGGCACATCTTTTACCCTTATTTGTGCTTTAGCTGCTATGTGTCATTCCATGGGGAGAAGACTTTTCCTCTCAATAAACAGTAGGAAGCTGTCCGTTTCCAGTGGTGCTGACTCATGCAGTAACAGGAAGACAAATAATGCCTAAAGATGGGAGGGGGAAGGATAAGATTCCCTTCCCCCCTAAAGGGGATAATAAATTCAAGCTGGGTTATAAAGTAGTATATACAATGGATAAGTAATCCATAGGACAGGAGTTTTGTTCTTATTTCTGGCATTTTTTGTGTGTGTTTCATTCCTACTGAACTGGCTTACCCATGGGAAAAAAAAAACAATTGCTGATGCGTACTGCCTTTTAAATATATGTTTGCGTTCAACAACTAGAAGGTGAGTAGGCAATATCATATATACACAAAGAATATTAACTTCAGTTTCTAGTTGGTGGTACATATGTGGGAAAATAGATAACTACAATTTACCAGTCATGGTTGGCACCAGTAAATTCTTATTGGTTGAAAGAGGGAAAGAATTGTTGATTTTAATTATATCAGATATAACTGTCTAGTTCAAGGCATGAATTATTAATGTTTTTCATGAGTTTGTTGACTAAAAACTGCTTTTTTATTATTGAGGTTTGGAAAACACATGGTTTTTTTTTTTGTCTTTTTGCCTTATCTAGGGCCGCACCCGCAGCCTATGGAGGTTCCCAGGCTAGGGGTCTAAAAGGAGCTGTAGCCGCTGGCCTTCGCCACAGCCACAGCAATGCGGGATCCGAGCCACATCTGCAACCTATATACCACAACTCACGGCAACACCGGATCCTTAACGCACTGAACAAGGCCAGGGATCGAACTCGCAACCTCATGGTTCCTAGTTGGATTCGTTAACCACTGAGCCATGACGGAACTCCTAACACATGGATTTTTAAGAGAGAAATGTGGAGGACTTGAAAAGATAGAGGAGGAATATTGTTATTTTAAGAACAGAATATGTGAGGGGTTAATTCTTTGAGGTACCTTGAAGAACATCTATATGGAGTAGCGGGTAGATTTGCCAGTGCCTAAAGCCAGCTGCCATCCCTGTTCCTGACAAGAATTATCTCTATCTGCATACGTTTTAGGTGCAGAATTACTTCTTTTTTCCTTGTCTGATTCCCATAATGTAATGCATATTTTATAAATTTAGCCACAAGAATTTTTTACAGGTAAGTGTGGCTTGTTATAGGTAAAATGAATGAGTTTTATTATAAATTTGATAGGACCACAGGTATTTTCTGTTTTGGAAGCCAGAAACTTGGCAGTCTTAAAATACAGGGTTTAACAAAAAATTATTAGAATGATTTTTTTACATGTAGTGTATGCAGCTATTCTTAAAAATTCATAGAATCACACTATATTTAATACGTTTTGGAGTACTAACTTACAAAAAAGACTTTTGGACCATGATTTATTTGAATACAAATGATAATGATACTGCTAACCAAAACTGGATCTTATCCAGTTATTAAAGCTGCTGTGGGGCATCAGGAACTGGCCCAACCTATAAATTAAGAAATAACTAAGTTAAACAAAGGATTAAATAAAAGTTGAATGAGGAGTTCCCATTGTAGCTCAGTGGGTTAAGAACCTGACTGGTGTCCATGAGGATGCGGGTTCGATCCCTGGCCCCGCTCAGTGGGTTAAAGGATCTGGTGTTGCCTTGAGCTGCTGTGTAGGTCGCAGACGTGGCTTGGGTCTGGTGTTGCTGTGTTTGTGGCATAGGCCAGCAGCTGCAGCTCTAATTCAACCCCTAGCCTGGGAATTTCCATATGCCGCAGGTGTGGCCATAATAAAACGTGCTATTTCTAGGAGATATAGCTTAGTATATCCATTTAAATAGACCACAGTCTACTTGAAAACAGCTTGTGGAACTTCTAGCATAGTGCATCTTAAATAATTGGCAGGCGGTTGCTTTGTGTCTGTAAGCACACTTTTTTGAAACTCACTGGCTTTATGCAGTGAATCTTTCCTTTGTATCTCAGAGTTTGAAGGGAGCTCAGCTTGAACATCTTCATCTGGTATCTGATAGTGGGCGTTCCTTCTATGCCTTGTGATAGTTCAGTAGACTGAGACTCATGTTTGAGACACAAGATTTTGATTTTTAAAATGTGTGTTTTGTTGTGTAGGTGCATATGCAGCTCTGTGAATGGTCAGTGGTCTTTATGGTCTCATGATGCTTTTTTTTAATGCAATAATTCTAGTCACTTTAAAAGTTACAGATGTTAGATAATAAAAATACTATAAACTCAGCACCTTGGCTTTTTTTCCTTTTGCCCTTTCATTTTTGAAAATTGCCGTCTTTGCATGGTGTTCTTCAAAAAACTTGATTGCAATTCCCTGAAGCACGTGAAAACAAATTTTTCTTTTTCTCTCACTTATTATGTGCCCTTAACTCCATTTGTAGGAAGTCCTCTGCACATTTAATGAAATCCTCAGCAGCCAACTCTATGCCACAGAGATTACCATGAGAAAATGAAAATCTATGAAATATTAACATGTTCTTGGAGAAAACTAAGGCCACCTTATAGAGGCTGGCTAAGTAAAGCCTCTCCTTCTCCTGACATCATCTTTCTGGAATACTGCCTTTTTTTTTTGCTTTTTAGGGCTGCACCTGTGGCATATGGAAGTTTCCAGGCTAGGGGTCTAATTTGGAGCTGCAGCTGTTGTCCTATGCTATGGCCACAGCAACGCAGGTTCCGAGCCTCATCTGCAACCAACACCACAACTCATGGCAACACCGGATCCTGAGTGAGGCCAGCGATCAAACCTGCATCCTCATGGATATTAGTCGGGTTCGTTACCACTGAGCCACAACGGGAACTCTGAGTACTGCCATGTTTAGACACTTATCTTCCAACTACTTGTACCTTATCATCTACGTTATTCAGGTCTAAGTGCTACATTGTGACAGCAGTGTACTTTCTGTGTTTCCCAGTTGTAAAGCAAAGTGGATTAGCACTGCAGCATGCCTACATTTCCAACAATTCAACTTGATAAGTTCCTGTTAATACTAGGAAGTGGATTCTGTGTTCTGGGGATATAGTAGCTAAATATATTTACATATATTTTATATAAAGCAGTTTATATAATATATAAAGCAGTAAAAATAAATAGATGCAAAATTCTCTATTTATGTGGTTCTCATACTCTTTTCTTTCGATTGGGTTATGGATACTTGGGTTGTCCTTTGAATGTTTGCGAGTGAACACTTTTTTTGCTTAATGATATTGTTTGATAAGAGAAGGAAGAAGTGAATGGCATTGTATGCCTACCTTCATGAATGGGAATAACATTTTAGTATTGTCTATTTGAATTCTAGAGTATAAGTTAGAGAGAAGTAGTTTTAAATGTTTGGGGCCATACTGTGCAAAACCTGGAATAAAAGGACTGCACTTAATTCACTTAAGAATATGGAGCTAATGAAGATTTAGAGCAGGGTAGTGAAATGATTGCTGCTGGACTTCTGGAAGACTATTCTACCATCAGGGCATAGGGTAAATTTTATAGTCTAAATTGTCAGTAAGATGAATGGTCAATTTTATGTCTGGAAAGATTTATTATAGCGTGTTGGAGTCATTGGATTTATAAAGATGGATAGATTAGTTCGGAGGGTTTTACCATATTTTAGGGAAGTCGAAAGCACCCAAAGCAATGTACTGGCACTGAGATATATTTGAGACAAACAGTGGAAATAACAACTAAGTATTAGACCTTAGTAACTGACTTGCGTGTTTAAAGTGACAGAACTGAGTGAGTCTTGGATAATCCTAAGTTTCTGACTTGCCAGCAGGTAGACCAGTCGATGTATGGAAGAATGGAAATGTGAGGAGTTAGGAGAACAATTTAAGCAAAGTAGAGATGGCTTAACCAGTATACCCAGGGGTAAGGTGGTGTGTGGGAAGGGCAGAATTAGCAGACTAGGGTAGTTCTTCATTTTCAAAACATTCATAGGGGAGGAGGAAATACTGTGTTGAGAAGGAACGGGATCAGAGGAAAGGTTTTTTTTCTCTTTTTTTCTATTCTTTTCTTCTCTCTCTCTTTTTTTCTTCCTTCTCCTCCTCCTCCTCCTCCTCCTCCTTCTTCTTCTCCTCCTTTCTTCTGCATGGGGAGACCTGAGATTTTTTGTAAAAAGAGAGAACAGAGCCAATCCACAGGGAGAATTAGAAAATGTAAGAGAACTCTTCTGCTTAGTTGATTTAAAAAATGGACTACTACAGCACGCAGAAAGGCACTTTCAAGAAAGTGGGTGGGAGATTCACCTTGGCAAAGAAGTATACTTAAAACTCAGAGAAGGGGGTGGAGAGGGAGTTGAAGAAGCAGAGGGATTTTGAGTTGGTGAGGATAATGGCTGTGGAATCTTATAGCATAGAGGCTCCTCCATCTTCTTGGCAAAATGTTTGAAGTCAGGATATGGCATTGCTGAGTGGTGACAATAAAAACGAAAACAGCTGGTTTGGTAGTGGACATAATAAATGAATTTGGTGACTTCCCTTCTATAATTTTTATAGCAGTTTGTTTCTGGGCTGAACAAATACTGTTCCTGGACTTTGGGCAGCTAATATTTAGCAGGAAGTTCCATAAGCTTACTCAGTTAAAAGTCGCAAGTGCCAAGACTGGGTTCATGAACATGACATAGAAATCAAATCATGGAAATGCCCTTGGTTTTTTGTCCCAGGGCTGTTTTAGAAAGACCTTGTGTATACACGTCTTGGACCTTTGGTTCATAATATGTGTGACATGTATTAAGCCTGTTGTCTCAGCACATTAATGTAAATGATATGCTGTTAGGGTGTTATGGGATTTGAATTTTCCTTAGATTTGTCTAGGTATGTTGGGGAGATAAGGTTGAAATTTCATTATCTTTAGTTCATGGATAGTCACATGATTGCAGTGTTACTCTCTGTTGCTGCTTCTGTCGTGCAGCTCTCTATAGTGGTATGGGCAGATCTAGGGCACTGCTGTGGGTGAAGATGGTCTTATATGTGCGAGCTGATGCCAGTCTTGTGGTCCCATAGAACTGTGGAGTCAGAGTAAGAGCCAAGAGTTCAGAATTCTCCTCCCATCATTGCTGAAGTTTCACTAGTCAGTATGTGCCCCTAATTACTAAAACGCGACAGTTTTGTTTTCTTTTCTAAGATTTCTTCCACTGATGATTCAACCATGCAGATATTGTTGAAGAAAAGGGACAATAACTCTTTCCCATTTGTCTTAGTTGAATATAGACTAATTGATGAGAATTCATAGATTTTTTCCTCTTTCATATTGATTTAGCCCAAGCCATTTAGTGTAACACTGAAAAGAGGAAATTATTTATTTAAACTTAAAATGTTTTAAAAAAAAGAAACTTTAAAAAATGTTGTTACACTGGAGTTCCCTTCGTGGCTCAGTGGTTAACGAATCCGACTAAGAACTATGAGGTTGCAGGTTTGATCCCTGGCCTTGCTCAGTGGGTTAAGGATCCGGCGTTGCCGTGAGCTGTGGTGAGGGTTGCAGACGCGGCTCGGATCCCGCGTTGCTGTGGCTGTGGTGTAGGCCGGCAGCTACAGCTCCTGTTAGACCCCTAGCCTGGGAATCTCCATATGCCGCGGGTGCGGTTCTACATAAAGGCAAAAAGACAAAAAAAAAAAAATGTTGTTACACAATTCGAGTTTGTCCTGCACGGTCTTCTGTGTCCTCATGCAGTTTGTCCCTCTTCAGTTTACTTTAGTTGTTCTCCATCATCTTCTAAATGAAACTAAAGGCATTTAATCTCACATTCCACCTTATCATTCCTTGTGCTAACGTTTTTGCCTGAGACTGAAGTCTTCCTGCTCTTAGAAGGAGCCTCGATTATTTGCTTTCCCAGAGTGTGCTCTGTGCTTTTCCATATCTCTGTTTCAGCACCTTTTTTCATTTTGGCTGCCAACTCCCACCCCAGTTCTCCAGGTTTTTTTTTTTTTTTTCCTTCAAAACACACTTCCACCTTTAGAAAATATATTTCTTGGGTCAATAAATTATTTAATGAAATATGGGGGTAAGACTTTAAAAGATTATTTGGAATCCAATTTTAGATGTCATATTGGCCTCAGCTGTTAGTTCAGTATTTCATGCCAAGGCAGTTTGGGGCGGTTCATAGTGAAGTATGCCATTTTAGCAGTAGCCTTCCTTGAATATTATTCCTTCACTTAAAATCTTCCGGTGGTTTCCCTTTACTTAAAGAACAAAGACCAAGCTCTTTCTATTTCTGGGTCCCTGTTTACTTCTCCAGCAGACTCACTGGTGCTTCAGAGTTTTGGCTCTTGGGCTTTCATCTGCTTGGAGCACACTTCCCTCCTCTTCTTTGCCAGATTGCTAGATTAGATGTCACCTCTTTTAGAAACCATTCCTCAAATCCTCTTCCACCTCCAGTCTCAGTGTAGCGTGGGCTTCAAGTACTTCCATTATTACACCTTCTTGCTTAGGGCTCTCAAAGCAGACACTGTAGCACAATTTCTGTGCTGTGATTACTTGATTACCTGTCTTTTCCACTAGGTTATAAGTACCTAAAGTGCTGTGGCATTGTAATCCTAAGTATATAACACAAGTCCTAGCAATTCCTGGGTCCTGAGTAAATATTGATTGAATATTCACATTTATCATTAAGTCATACATATATGTTACAATGACTTATGAAAATCTCTTGGTTTAACAGAGGTAGAATTTTATTAATTTTTAGGTGCACCATTAACTTATCCTATATCTAATATGTTTGTATTCTGTGGAGTACGTGAGTATATCCACTAATATTTCTTTTTCTAACTGGCAGCTGAGTTGCATTTTTCTAGAGCCCTTACACTCAGTACGTGAGTGTGGAAATAGACATGCATACATATTATTTTTATTCCTAGGTAACCAGTGAGGTGTCAGGGCAGAGGCATGTTGGTAGGAAAGGTATTTATTTGACTTCACACTGAAGCTTGATCAGTGGTCTGAGAAGGACAGCTAGAGTGATGATGTGGTACCTGGGTGTTTCATGTTCTTTCAGTGTGTGGATTATTTCGAGGAAGGAGTTAGTTGGTCAGATTCTAGAGTTGGGAGAAAACATCAGTAACTAAAAGTTATTGAGCGTTTCCAGTCTCTTCTCTCCTTTCAGAATGTCTATTCTCTGATTTTTTTTTCTGTGTGAATGTGTTTGTATTTGATAGAAAATAATCCTAATTTTAAATCCTTTCATTGGATGGACTCAGGTTCAATTGGAAGACTTCATTGTGATTTACACTTAATCATTATCATCTCAATCTATTGCTGTAAAGCCATTTTCTTTATGTTTCTCCCGACCTTAACTTTTCTTTGAGATTTAATTAGGTAGTTCTTAGTTCTAGGTTTTTAATTTTGTCCTTAAGCTGTGATTTGTATAGACTAAGTTAATAACACATGAGTTTAAATGAGAGACATAGTCACTTAATTTTAATGGTGAAACTAATTTTCATAATATATTTGTAACTATTACACAGCCAGGGCTATATCTAAATTTAATAACTTTATTGAAAAAGTGTATTTACCTTATAATTGTATTACTTTAAAAAATAATTTTCATATTGCATATAAATCATAAAAGAGTAGGAATATATGTTACTATTATTTTTATTTTCTTTTAGTTATTAATGATTTTACATTTTATTTTTTGTGGTTGCATCTGCATCATATGGGAGTCCCCAGGCCAGGGATTGAATCCCAGCCGCAGCTGCAAACTTTGCCACAGCTGGAGGAGCACTGGATCCTTAACCCACTGTGCCACAGCAGGAACTCCAACTTCACATATTGTGATAGAGTTTAAGAGGAGAATCGGGTGGAATGGGGACTGATGAAAGAAAATACAGAGTTTTACTGAAAAATAGGATAAGTGGGGAGAGGTAAGAAGCTTTAACTGTGAAATTATCAGTTTTTATTCTAACTATTCTGCTTTCTTTCTGTATATATAAAGGTAATTAATCCACAGGCAGAGGTAGCATTCCACATTCCCTCTTGGATGCTGTCACAAATACATTTGTAAAAATGCAGTGTTTTTGTTTGTTTGTTTTTTCCCAGGTAGAACATGCAAATTGCATCACCGTAGAAATATTTATCTATGTCATTTTTCCTTGATTTATTCACCTATATTACATAATTAACTTCTTCTCTATCTTATGAGTGATTAACCAATGAAGTTTGTCAGATAGTTGAGTTTTATTCTTTCGGAATCTTGTTAAGTGGGTTATGTTTGGTTTGAGGCAATGTTTGTATATCTGTTGTTAATCTTGGGTGATTGTAGACTCTCCTTAAGTTTCATTCAGCTACTTCCCCTAAATGTTGACAAAAACAGAGAGCATGAGTGAGCAAAAACTCACTGTTTATATTTATTCATGTTTCCAAGTGATTCATGTACAGTTATCCATTCTCTGAATCACCATTCATTTAACAACAAAAAAGGTTCAGTCTTCTTTTGCCTATGTTCTGTACTTGTTAACACATTCTTAGGGGTTCAGACCAAATTAGAAAAAATCAAGGTGAAATACCTCGAATATCTTGAAGAGCTAACTCAAAAGCATTACTGCATATGGGTTGACAGATGAGGACTATAAGAAAACAAAGTTCAGTGGAAGGCCTATGGAAAACAGTAGTGATGTAAATTTTTTGTTCCTTTCCTGAATTATCTTTCTATCATCTAAATCAAGGGTGAAAACCACTTCCCAGCTCAGAAAGAATTATTTGGCTTATAAAGAGATGTCACCAGTTTGCATTTGTTTCCAACATGTAGGATTCAGAAGTTTTCAAAGAAAATCTGACTTGTCATTGCTGCCTTTTTTTTAGTAAGGGCATTATTGCCAGAACCCCACCTTGCCTCCTGTAACGCCTCTTCTCTCCATGTCCACATTCACTTACTTTGCCCCTCTGGCTCCTATAGGTATTTGAGTTGGCTTTTTTTTTTTTTTTTGGATGATTAAATGGTATATTTGTTTAATGATTATTTGAATGGGACAAAAACACATTGTGAGAAATTCAGGGTCATTGGCCCGCCAGCCTGTGCAGTTGGGCATTTAGAATCTAGATTAACTCTGAGACTGAGGAGCAAAGGTTAGCACAATAAACTGAATTTTATGTGCAATGTGCTTTGTAATGTATATTAAATAATATTGCTTGATGGTTTCCAAAAAGTAGTTCATGAAGAAAGTTTAGGAGGAATATTTCTTTTCTCCTTCATAGCTCTCAAAAGTCATTTCAATTTTTGTTTTAAAGATTATAAAACCTCAATTCCTGTTGACATTAAAAACTCCAAAAATTCTAATGTAATTGTGAACTATAGTAACTTCTCATTTACTAATCAACTGGATCATTAAAATAAAAAAGAGAGAGAGATAAATAGAAATACTACTTTTCTTGCAGTAACTTATTATATGGACAAAAAGAAATGAAAAATTATTTGATTTAATTAATACACATAAAAGTAAAATACTTTTTTTTTTTTTGTTTTGCTTTTTAGGGCCACACTCTTGGCATATGGAAACTCACAGGCTAGGGGTTAAATCAGAGCTGTAGCTGCTGACCTACACCACAGCCACAGCAAAGCAGGATCCGAGCCATGTCTGTAACCTACACCACAGCTCATGGCAACTCTGGATCCTTAACCCACTGAGCAAGGCCAGGGATCAAACCCACATCTTCATGGATACTAGTCAGTTTTGTAACCCACTGAGCTATAATGGGAACTCCATATTTAATATAAGTAAATACTTTATGTGAAGGTGTATTATATTTTTATGCCTGCTTCAAAGACTTACTTATGGGCAAGATTGCTAATTATTAAGAGAATCAGTACATTAAGGTAATTGTGTGGGAAGATAGCTTTGGATGGAGACTCTACCCAGCAATTGTATGTCATATCAGTTCAGGTACTGTCTTTCTATGTCCACCCAATGGACCTCACTTAATAATTTGGTGAAGTGAAAAGAGTGGTCAGAAGAAGATAATTTGCATAGCACATCTAGATCTGCACCACTTTTATAAAACCCTTGAATGGCACCTTAATGGACACAGTATACCAGAAAGCTAATGTGGGTTAGATGATAATGTGGTTAAATGGATTTTCCCCTTTTTGAACAAAGGAACTGACAATTTAATTAATGGATCAATGCCAGTCTGGAGAAATTGCTTCTTGTGGTGAGCAAGGGGCTCTGACCTTTGTGTATGTCTGTCAGCGGGTTGTGGGGGGGGATGTTGGAATTTTGCCATTAATCATGGCAAAACAAAAAACAAAACCCCAAAGTAGAAATGTCTACAGTGGAAAATAAGAAACCAGAATTTTAGAAAGCTCCCCTAGATGGTGAGAAACACATCTCATTTTTCTGTCTTTTTTTTTTTTTTTTTTTAATATTCTCAATGCCTGATATATTGTCCTCTATGAAGGAGGTATTTGAAAACATCTGTTTGTTGATTCACACATTGAATGTGATGTAACATGTATTTTGGCATAACGGGGACAGGAATGACACTTGATGCCTAGACCTTGGTCTTCGAAATTCTGAAATAATTGATCTGGGATGGAGTCCAGGCATTAGTGTTTTGTAAAAGCTCCTCAGATAATTTGAATGTTCATCCAGGGTTAAGGGCTACTACTTAAGTCATTTATAAGTCTAAGAGTTTTTGAAATGAACCCAAGATTGCATATTCCCACATACTGTGCAGTAGCTATTATTTAGTGATGTATACTTTGCTCAGGATTTTCTTTGATAAGATTGAGAGCTGAAGAAAATGAATATATTCTGAAGACTATGGTATATAAGTCTCCAGCTTAAATGGATTTTCTCAGGAATATACACAAACACACCCAGGTGTGTGTGTGACTTATCATGAGTGCATTGACTCCATATATGCTACGGATTATGGTGGTACGTTCTCAGCCTTGTGACTTTTGAGTTTCTGGCTTTCCAGCACCCTCTTCTCCCTTCAGGGTCCTCTGAGCCCAGGCTGAGAGCATACCAGGGCCACTGGGTCAACCTTGGGCATAAAACTTAAGGCAAGTTTCCTTCTTATCAAAGTTACTGGCCCATTAACTGTGGGAGTAAGGTGATCGGGTGTATACTTATAGCTAACATCAGCTTGATTTGCATTTTTCTGATTACTCTTAGAAGGAATTTTGTGTAGTTGAAAGTTAGGGAGCATGCTCTGGTCCTGGGAAATTAAAACCTTAAGAGTCAGAAGATCTTAAGAAATTTATGGACCACTTAACATTGTGACTTTCAGCAACCTATTTACCTGCATTTACCTCATTTTCCTGTCTGTAAGACGGGGAGTTTGAATCAGGCAATTACTAAGGTTCCTTCTAGCTGTAATACCACATGCTTCTTTTATTATTAGTTGAAGGAAACACAAACATCCATGTGTAGCTAAACACTGTTTTTGCATCATTTAAAAAAAAAAAAAAACAACTCCAGCTAATACACCAATCTGGTGAGTGATGCTGGTAATGGGGGAGGCTATGCATGTGTGTGGGGCCCAGGGAGAGAATGGGAAACTTCTCTACCTTTTCAGTTTTGCTGTGAATCTGAATCTACTGTAAATTAAAATAAATAAAAAAATAAAATGAAGTAAAAACTCCTAAAAAAGCAGCCAAAAACAAAATAAAAATTCATGACTTCCATAATTTATGTAACATCATGTATACACTTCATGTGAGGTTATTTTAATTGGAATGTGTCTTCGTGTTATGAATGAATCTGATGAGGATGAAGGCCTTGGGTGTATTGTGTACTCTTATTATTGACTTCACTTTAAGTGCTTCTATAAAATATGGAGAACCTTGCCTTTGATTGCCTTTTTTGCAGTGATTATTAGTCAAATGGGTAGTGATCTGTGGATACCTCCTTTTCTAGTAAAGAAAATTTAATGTAAAAACTGTTATGTTAAAAAAATTAAGACAAGTATCATGATATCACTTTTATGTGGAATCTAAAGAAATGATACAAATGAACGTATGTACAAAACATAGACAGACTCACAGACTTTGAAAACAAACTGTGTTACCAAAGGGAAAAGATGGAGTGGGAGGGATTAACATATACACACTACTGTATATAAAATGGATAATCAACAGTGACCTACTGTACAGCACAGGGAACTCTATTCAATATTCTGTAATAACCTATATGGGAAAAGAATCTGAAAAAGAATGGATATATGTATATGTATAACTGATTCAATTTTCTGTACTCCTGAAAGTAACATAGCATTGTGAATCAGTTATACTCCAGTATAACATTTTTTTTTAAGTTTAAAAAAAATCAGTTTCTACATTTTACCTTAGCTTATGGTTAGTATTTAACTTTCTGAGTAATTGTTGGAAGAGTCTGAGAAGATCATTTTTGTTGCTATTATATATCAGTAATCAACAGTATTATATATTGTTATTACATAAATACTAATAACTCCCCTGAATATTTAATACTTTAATTCTGTAGATGAAGAGTTAGAGTAGATTAGTGATCTACTAATTCTGGGGAGAACAAACATTACTGCTTGTTGATTCTTTCTTTTGATAGCTTTTTTTGGGGAAGTTAATGCACGTGTGTAGTTTAAATATTTTTAAAATGTGATCCTCAGAAGAATATATGAAAAAACTCATGATTCTATAATTAATTTGGGAATTTTCAGAGACCATAGTTAATTGAATATTTCTAAACTGATATATAAATCTCTGGCCAGTGCTTTGCAACAGTACTGACACCTTTGCAGAAAATAAAATTCTGATTTTTAAGTGAAAAGAATTTTACTGCATTAGTAATCTATAAAGGATAGTGCGTGCTTATTTCAGACTGATGTACTAAAAGCAGTGATTTTGTGATGTCTGCAAATGCTTTGGAAGAAATGCAGTTGTTGGGACATGCCTTTAAAAATCTGGAACAATTATAAGCATTTGGAAGTGATAATGTTAAGATAGAATATCTTGTTATAAATACTAAAATGTAAGGAAAGGTGTATATACTATGGCTTCAGATTTAAGGATATGGTTCTGGAGTGTTCAATGTTAGATATATACATCATGGCCTCATTTTATAGAATTATTTACAATATCCTTTTACTCTGACTGAAAACTGGCTATAAGACTTTTATCATTCCTGAAGAAGTTACCCCAGTGTACTGTAAAAGAGCCTTCCTCTGACACTATTTTGATCCTGGTTAAGTAACTAAAGTTGCCAGACTTTAGCTTCTGAATATCTCTAAACTGGTGATATTAATGGTACCTACCTCACATAGTTTCATGAAAATTAATTAAAACAGCATGTGTAAAGTGTTTAGCTGGAGATTGCTCTATAGTAACCACTCAGTAAAAGTTAGTGATTATGTTTTCTTGCCTGTGTTTTAAAAATTATTTGCTCCTTTGCTATTGGTTGATGCTTTTTTCTCTTTGAAAGTAATGCCTTTAATTTTTTTTTTCTTTTAAGATCTCGTATATCCCTGGGACAGTGGAAGTAATTAAGTGGTTGACTTTAATGGATCTTCCTTTCTAGCTCATTCTAGATGGAAATAATCAGAAAGTAGGTGACAGTGTTAATTAGAAACAGAAATTAACATCTTTTATGAGGATAATTTACCTGCTGACAGTAATTGAGATGTGATTCTAAGATTGTCAGAGGGCAGTTTATAAAATGATTACTTTAGATGAACTGAGGTAGTTGTTTCAGGGGAAGAGGCAGATAGTTTGGACTACACTTTACAGAGATATGAAAAGCTACAGTGTGTTGTTGGCATTTAGTCTTTAGTTAGTTATTTGGTTGATTAGAGTCATACCTAATGTTGGCAACAGAACTTACTTCTGTTGATGAAAGACCATTTGAAAGTTCTAATATAAAATATTATATTTAGGGAGTTTCCGTTGTGGCTCAGTGGTGACAAACCCGACCATTGTCCATGAGGACATGGCTTTGATACCTGGCCACACTCAGCGGGTTAAGGATCTGGTGTTGCTGTGAGTTGTGGTGTAGGTTACAGAGGTGGCTCAGATCCCTCTTTGCTGCGGCTGTGGCGTAGGCCTGCAGCTGCAGCTCCCATTCCACCCCTAGCCTGGGAACTTCCATATGCCATGGGTGCCGCCCTAAAAGCAAAGCAAAGCAAAACAAAACAAAACAAAACAAAACGTTATTTAAATGACATAGGTTTCATTCTAGAAAGACTTTGAGTAATCCCATGTGGACCAGATTCAGACTAGGAAAGCAAAAGATTTCCAGGGAAACAAGATACGCTGTTTTGAGGAATGGGTTTTGTATTAGACTTTGAATTCTCTCTCTCTCTTTTCTCTTTTTTGGATTATGAAATACTCTAATATCACACAGATACACCACAATTTCTTTATCATCTCAGTTATCTAAGGGAAAATTTAGAGACGGCATGACATCCCATGATGCCAAGACCTTTATTAGAATAGCAGTTTTGAACCTCTTTTGTTAGTATGATTTGCTCAGTCTTCAGGAACCTGTGCAGCTGGAGATGAGTCATTTACACAAAGTGGCATCAGTAAAATTGCATTTTTACAGTAATGCTTTCTGAACTGGTCACCTAGCTAAAACTGGCTGAGGCTGAAAACAGCCATTCCTACCTTGAAAGGAAAGAGTAATTAGTACTAAAAATTGGTCAAGAAATTTCTTATGCTTTGTGCCTTGACAGGTCTTAGCATTTTATTAGCATCTACTTTGGAAATGGGTTGTGTGGATGACATAAAGACATGAAGCTAGTTGAGCAGCAGCATAAGGGATGTACTAGTCTCAGAGAAAGGGGCATATATTTTTGGTGGGGCCTTTTTTTTTTGACTTTTTAGGGCTGCGCTTGCGGCATATGGAGGTTCCCAGGCTAGGGGTCCAATTGGAACTAGCCACCTGCCTACATCAGGGTCACAGCAACACGGAATCTGAGCTGAGTCTGAGGACCTATACCACAGCTCATGGCAACGCTGGATCCTTAACCCACCGAGGCCAGGGATCAAACCTGCGTCCTCATGGATGCTAGTTGGGTTCACTAACCACTGAGCCACGATGGGAACTCCAAGAGGCATATTGACAGAAGATGCACGTACTTATTCATTGTGCCAGTCTGTATTACTGCCCTGATAAAAATACAGCATCTTTTAAGATGGTGTGTTTGTTTTTTTTGTTTGGTTGGGTTTTTTTGTTTTTATCCAAGAAAACTAAAGCTTCTTTCAGAATTTACAAGTTGTTAAGAACATGATTTCAAGGTAGCACTGGGAATAAATATGGCAATGTAATGATGCGCTTTATAATCCCAGCCGAGTTACTTTTATATCATGTCAGATACGCTCAAATGAGTTTGTTTGTTAAACTACTATTAAGATACCTCATGTTTAGCTCTCATGAAAGAAAATTCTTACCTGATGTAACAATCCCTCAGCTATAAGGCATGGTCTACACTTTGGGGACCAGTCTATGGGAGTTGAGGTGGAGAACTGAAGTTGCTGGAATTTTTTGATCTCTCTGGTGATCCTGATCAGTATGATATCTAGGCTCATGGTGATGTTTGTAAAAAGGGTGATTGCCTACCTGTCAACTGAGAAAGGAGGAAGGAAACCATGAAATGGAAAAGAAAATGCTGAGCCATAAGGTTTCCTGACATCTGGGTTCATGACCCATGTTCTGAATAGTGTTCAAAGTTGAATTTATCTCAAGGGCACAGGAAAGGAAATAGTTGGCATGTGGGGCATGTGGGGTGGTGGAGAGTGATGATAGAGATGAGGAGAAAAGTACTTGTAGTGTTATTTCCTCCAGAGTAAAGAGAAGGAAGTGTTAAGGGTAATAGTAATATTTAAATATAAACTGAAGAAAACCTCTGGTTCCCGTTTTTGGTAGAGGGGGAAACCCAGAGCCGAGATGAAGAGGTGTCATCTCTTCTCTCTGTGGAGTCAGTTGACGACTCAGCAACCAGGTCTTCGGACTCCGGCATGCAGTGGTGCTCCCTTCAGCACCCTGCAGACCCTGCTGGATCTCCTAATTTGGAGCTGGGTTTCCAGAACCAAAATATGCTTGTCTGGTTTCTTCTTAAAGAGACTTAATTTCCCAGAGATTTAATTTCTTTCCAGAAAGGAAACTGAAGTCTTCATGTCACACTTGAGAGAAGAGCCAGACTTCTTCCTAACTTTTACTGAAGGGGAGGGAGCTCACAGTGACCCTTTGGGGCGGGGCGGTAAGAGGAGACCTGGAAATGAGTACTGACAGAGAAATGGCTTAGCTCAATAGTAGGTGAATGAAAAAGAGACCAAGTTCACAGGAATGGACGATTCTTCAGGGAGAGAGGTATTTTTGGTTTGTGTTGAAATCACACCCTTCCCATCAAAGCAAAGGAATTTTTTATTTTATTTTATTTTATTTATTTATTTATTTATTTTTGCTTTTTAGGTATGCACCTGAGGCATATGGAGGTCCCCAGGCTAGGGGTTGAGTCGGAGCTACAGCTGCCGGCCTACACCACAGCCACAGCAGCACCAGATCCGAGCCGCATCTGCAACCTACACCACAGCTCACGGCAACACTGAATCGTTAACTCACTTAGTAAGGCCAGGGATCAAACCCGCAACTTCATAGTTCTTAGTTGGATTCGTTAACCACTGAGCCACGACAGACACTCCCAAAGCAAAGGAATTGAGATGGTGTTTGCTGTTTCCACCTGGGAAGTTAGTGTCCAGAAGCATAGACAGATTTGAGGGAACATACAGATTACCTTCTCGTCCAAGAGGAAAGACATATGTGGGCAGTGTAGCAGCCCACTGACACACTTTTCTGTTTCTTTTGCTTTCTAGTGGTTCATTGGCTCATCAGAAGATTTGAGCGGATTGTCTGTGGACGTGTAGACTGTAGTTCCCTTACTTCAGCAATAAACCACTCAGATAGTTCCTTAAGTATCCTGTACAGTAGCTACTTTCTTTGGTGACGTTTTCCTTAGCTATAGTATTTTATGTTTTTTTTCTATCAATAAATTATGAAATTTTAGTATCTATACTCCAGATTTAGTGTTCTTGATTAAAGTTGAGGTTTTGCTTTTCTTTTCTTTTTTTTTTTTTTTTTTGTCTTTTTGTCTTTGTGTAGAGCCGCACCTGCGGCATATGGAGGTTCCCAGGCTAGGGGTCTAACAGGAGCTGTAGCTGCCGGCCTACACCACAGCCATAGCAACGCGGGATCTGAGCCGCGTCTGCGACCTACACCACAGCTCACAGCAACACCAGATCCTTAACGCATTTAGTGATGCCAGGGATTGAACCCGCAACCTCATGGTTCTTAGTTGGATTCGTTAACCACTGCGCCATGACGGGAACTCCCGAGGTTTTGCTTTTCTAGTTGCTTTTTTTTTTTTTTTTTTTAGGTTTGCACCTGCTGCAGATGGATGTTCCCAGGCAAGGGGCCTAATTGGAGCTATAGCCATGGGCCTACACCACAGCCACAGCAACGTGGGATCCGAGCCAATGTCTATGATCTACACCACAGCTCACAGTAGTGCAGAATCCTTAACCCACTGAGCGAGGCCAGGAATCGAACCCACATTCTCATCGATGCTACCACTGAGCCACAGTGGGAACTCTGCTTTGGTATTGTTTTGAATGCTTCACTACTACTGAAATCATGCCTTCTTTTTAAAGAATTATTCATTTATATGTTTATTTGTTATTATAGTAAATATTAATTGGATGCCGATTGCCTGCAGGCATTTTTTAAGCTTTCTTGCCTCTTGATAAGTAGGGCATAATATTAATCACTTGTTTTGAATACTATTTTATTTGATTACATAGTTTTAAAAAGAATTATTTCCGGTCACTTTTGGGAAATAATGATGGTACATTCTGAATTTCTAGGTGGAAGATAGAGAAGAAAAGCTGAAAATGTTCCTAGGTGTATATTCTAAATACAGATAATGCATAATCTATAATTAGTGTTCTTAGACTAAAGATAAACAGATAAAATTTATATTTGTGGTTAAGCATGAATCCTTTTACACAGCCGTTAATGTCATCTGTCAGGAATTATGTAATGCTCTGTACGTTTTATGGATGGAGGGGTACAGAATCCAACATAACAAAAATAAGTAATACTTTATAGATCATGCTGCATGCCAGACACTGTTCTAAGTATTTTACATATATTGATTCTTTTAATTATCAAAACAAACTTATGTAATAAATACTCTTTATGTATTAAACCAGTAGTCCCCAAATTGCGTAGTATAGGTTAGGGTACACAGCCCACAAGAAATAAATGTTTGTGGGCTTCACAACAAACTGAGAGCAGATTCTAAATGTCAAGTGAAATGGTTGGTGGTCTTCCCATTGGATTTAGTCACTGAACTTGAAGCCTTGACAAAATGTCTTCTATCTGCAGATGGAGACATCTAACTCTCTTACTTAGGGTGAAGATAGCTCACCAACCCATCTCTTTAATGTTTGTCCCTTTGGAACATTAATACATTTTATCTCTATTAAGCAGCCCCCACCATTCATTTATAAAGGCATAAGAAAGATGACAACAGTACTAAAAGAATTGGGAGTAAATAATAACATGGAAGTATCTTTAGAACTCATGGAAACTGAGTCTCAGAAAAATTAGGTGACCTATAGTTAGGTATACAACAGGGGTAGGATGGGTTCTGTAATTAAAAGTATCAAATCCCACCCCCTCCCACTTGAATGGCCCTGAAGACATTAAGCTTTCACAGCTTCTGTTTCTTCATGCATGAAAAACATGGCAGTGATCAGATTTACAACATTAATGAGAACACCAAGCAAATTAATATAGTACTTGAAAATATCTAGTGCAGTGCCTTATTTCATAGTAGACACATGATAAGTGCCAATTTTCCGTGGCCTACATTCTCACTCTCTGTGTTTTAATCTGCTACCCTAGGACACAACCCTAAGATTACCATGCTACTGATGGGGCCAGACAACCCTCTGACAAACATTCCCAATGCACACAGCTGTTTCATAATAGGTCTGATGACTCTGTTCCATCATTAAAATTCTGCAATTATCATATCTCAATTTAACTTCATCAGACTTCTTAACAATCATTTAAATGGAAATTGCTGTTGTGGATATGGTTTGTTTGATGTCAGTGAATACTAACACTAGTGAACAGGCAGCCTTACCAGCCAAATATTTGCCTTTGGAGTTGGCCAGTGATCATGATTAAACTACTTTTATAGCACATGCGGTTCTATTAGCAGGTGGACATTTGAAATTTCTAGCAATGTTTATGTGCCATTTTATAATTACCAACCTGTTGTAAATCATCCAGCCAGCGGTGATTTGCTGGAGTGAACAATAGCTGAGATTGTACATTGCTGACTTTTTTTTATTGTAACCTGAAAGATAACATCCTTTTTCCTGGTTGGTATGAAACTCTTCTGACAGATGACTTTTAAAAAGTTAACTCTATCAATTCTGACTCTGGTTTGATAGTGCAATAATCCAGTGACCATACTGGGTTAGGAACAAATTTATATTAAGAATCCATATGTGGGAGTTCCCATCATGGCTCAGGGGAAATGAATCTGACTAGGATCCATGAGGACACAAGTTCTATCCCTGGCCTTGCTTAGTGGCTTAAGGACCTGGCGTTGCCATGAGTTGTAATGTAGGTTGCAGATGTGGCTCGGATCTGGTGTTGATGTGGCTGTAGCGTAGGGTGGCTCTAGCTCCAATCTGACACCTAGCCTGGGAACCTCTATATGCCGTGGGTGCAGCCCTAAAATCCCTCTCTCTCTCTCTCTCTCTCTCTCTCTCTCTCTCACACACACACACACACAGGAATCCACATGTGTACCTTTGTTAAAATTCTTAGTAGATGGAGTTCCCGTCGTGGTGCGGTGGTTAATGAATCCGACTAGGAACCATGAGGTTCCGGGTTCAATCCATGGCCTTGCTCAGTGGGTTAATGATCCGGCGTTGCCGTGAGCTGTGGTGTAGGTCGCAGACACGGCTCGGATCCTGCGTTGCTGTGGCTGCGCCGTAGGCCAGTGGCTATAGCTCCGATTAGACCCCTAGCCAGTTAGCACCCACGTGCCGCGGGTGCGGCCCTAAAATGACAAAAAGGCAAAAAAAAAAATTCTTAGTAGATGTTTTCCATAAGAATCTTGATACAACGGTTCTGAATAGATGATCAGTATCATGTCCAAGAGCAGAAAGAAAAATTGAGACATTGATAATACACAACTTATTTGAACTATTCAGTGACCATAGTGTAGACAAAAGGGAGAGGAAAATAGTTTTAAATAATTTGTTACCCTACTTAAACAAAGGGAGGAGGAAGAGAAAGATCAGTAATAAAGTAGATTTTTGTGACTTCCTTATGAAAACTGACATTAATACTAGTACCAACAGTGATGACAGTAGCAAAAGGGCAAGCTAAACATACTTATATAATGTATGTGTATAATTTTGGACAAAGTATTTAGATACATATGACACCATAAGTAAGTGTGAGATACAAAAAGAAGAGCAGGAATAAATACATCTTCAATTTAAATTTTTAAAATTTTGCCTTTACTTTCAGAAATCGACACTTAAATAATAGACTGTTTTTGTATCTTTAGAATTCGGTCACTTCTAGTTGATAAGAATTGGTTCCTTTTTAGTTTTAAAATTTAATTGATATTATAAATAGGATAAATTTGATAAAATGGTGGAGAAGAGAAGTTTTCTTAATTAGTTTTGTTTCCATTGTTGCCTTTCTAGTGTAGGGCTTGGCATTTCATAAGTGCAAGGTGAGTATTTATGTTATGCTGAAACATATAATAACTAAAAAAATGAAAACTAATTTTCTTTTAAAAGCACCCGATGTGATATGGAAACATGATATGAAACATTGTATTTTTGCCTTTTAAAAATAGCAATGACAATAGAGGTCTTCTGCTTTCTGGTGAAATAGGAATCAAAAGTGTTTACTGAGTTGGGGAGGATGGAAGGAAGGGGCAGAAGGAAGGGTATCAAATTGGCTACTAAGTGGAAATGCTGATTCTGCTTCCCCATCTCTTTAAATTGTTGATATTCTCTCACCTTTAAAGACAAAGAAAAAAACAAAATAAAACAAAAAACTGCAGGATATTCAGCTTCCATGATTTATAGGAATGAAGACAAATATCTAGGATTATTGGTTATTAAACGTTGCAGAAATGGATGTTTGGATTGGAGATGTGAAGGAGGATGTCTTAGGAGGTCTTAAGAGTGGTTTTAGAAGGTAGGCCTCTGACGGTGGGTATTACTGTGGGTTAGGGCAGGGTAACTGGGGCACAGGGAGAAACAAAATTAGAAATCTGGAGGGATAGGCTTTTCCATTTTAGAGATTTCAGATTTGTAAAATTTGAAAGTTTCTAGCTCCTCAAAGAAAAAAAAAATGAAAGAAACACATCCCTGTACAACTGTACAACTTCACATCTTGATCCTGGGCCTCATTCTCCCTCCCCCCCCGACCCTTTTAAATTTTCTCATGCTTTTTATGTTTGTCACATCGTGGAGTGGAAGGCTGTTTTCATTCCCCTGTGGCTCATTTCCTGTAATTGCATATAAGCCTCTGTATTTTGCATGGTGGAAGATACAAAGATTAATTGGATACAGAGCTTGTCTTCAAGAATGGTACAGTTTAGAAACAGAAACAACCTAAGGTCATTAAATGCTGGCAGAGTGACTAAATGAAAAATTTTATGATAGTCACAGTGGCTGTAGGAGCAAGGATTGCAAAGGACAAGACTCAATATTTAACATTTAGCCCAACTGGAGGGTCAGTTAATACTTACTGACTTATTAAATTTACTAGGCGAAGTTGGTCTTCAAAATCCATTTAGACGATGTTCTGTCTGATCATGTCTACATGAATCATTGAACAACGTTCCAGGTTTTTAGTGGTGTGAAGGCGTGTTTTCCTTTTAAATACAAATTATACTATTTAATCTTTATTCGTAGAGACCTTGCCAGGAACTATCAGCATTAATGATTATAGTAAATTAAGATTTTGGAGTTTGAAGAAAGCTATAGAGCAAGCACTAAATCAATGACTCATGCTTTCTAAAAAGTTTAAATGTAAGTCAGTTTGAGTGCCTCAGGCAGATATGTAAACTAATATCTCTAGTAAAAGTTGCTAAATTGTGCCATATGGAAGATCCTTGGCCAGGGGTCAGATCGGAGCTGTAGCTGCTGGCCCATGCCACAGCCACAGCAATGCCGGATCTGAGCCTCATCCCTGGATCCTTAGCCCACTGAGTGAGGTGAGGGATTGAACCTCATCCTCACAGACACTGTGTCATATTCTTAATCTTCTGAGCCACAGTGGGAACTCCACACATTGCCAAATTTTAACTAGAAAAACAAACTCTGCTGGGAGTTTGAGGAGATTGAGTCATACTGAGTAGGTCAGTTTGGATACATACCTTGAAAGACAGAATGACTTTTTGTTTTATATGGCGTGAGTATGATACAACTGTTTAACTCCAAGTTCCTATAGAAATTAAGTTGAATAGTAACAGATTGGAGGAGGGGCAAAGGGTGACAACAGCATTAAAATGACTGCTTGTACTTCTTATTTTCTCTGGTATATTCTTTGCCATATCTCCACCATGAAAACTAAGAATGGTTTTTCTTTTTCTGAGGTGGACCCTAAGAGAGAGGTACCATCTTTCCACTGCCTTCCTTTCACATTTACACACTGATAGATACAAGACTGATTCATTCATTGAAATAGAATGAGTGTGCAGTAAGGGACTCATTGCTAGAGCTCTTATGTCAATCACAATATTCGAATCTACCCATTAATATGTTTACTTAATCAGATAATCTGCAGACATGTAACTTAAAGTCTAGGGAGCAAATCAAATTCGTTCAATAAATATTCATTGAACAAATAAATGAACAGATGGGGACATTGGGGCATTTAAGTTTTTTATTGGTATCAGTGATGGGGAAATTAAGAGAAAACTCTTTTAATAATTAGATAGAATGACTCTGCCAGGTGTTCGGGGTCATAGGAGATAATGGCCAGGAAGGAGGAAAGTTGAACAGAAAAGAGATGTGAAGGTGCCAGGGAGACATATACTGTTCAGGTATTGACGGTTATTTTCATATTTCTGAAAATCTTGGAGTCAGGCCTAGAATGCTCTTTTGGGATCCAGATATTCATGTAAATATGCATTAGATCTTTGAGGTGCAGGTATCAGTATTTAAGGCATGTATATACTGCTAATGCATATCGTTTAGCCTCCCCCCTCTTCTCTGGACATGATAATCAACAGATTTCCATATTTGGGCCTTATTTACAAAACGAATACAATTTAGAATTTTTATGACATTTTTGTATGTATTTTATAACAAATATTTTTATATGTACCTTTTAGATTTGAATAGACTAGAAATAATCATTTAGAAATAGTAGACTAAGTAGATTATTAGAGACTGAAAATATATTTCTTTAATTTCCTTTTGGTATAGTGTAAAGAACACAGACTCTATAGAGTCAGGATTTTGTTTAAATCCTGTCTGAGTTTGAGTCTTGACTCTACCACTTACATGCGGGTTCCTTTGGGGCAAGTTCATGATCTTGTCAGTTTTCTCACCTGCAAAATGGAGATAATAATGTTTTTCTTTCAGGTTAGGGCACCATTGACATGGCAGGTGGTCTGACACTCATCATGTGGCCCTGTGCTTTTCTTTTTTTAATGCTCTGTGGTCACTGTCTTGACATTTTTAACTATTTTTTACTTTGGGTGTATGTTTTATCACGAAGCCAGATGGGACAATGACACTTGCCCTGGGGGGGCTTGCAGCCTCGGCACCCTTACGGTCCCACTTGCTGCTGCCTCCCCACTTCTTTGGAGGGGTTCTGGGCTGCCCTTTCTCCTGCCTCCTCTGCCTCCCTTCGCCTCCAGTGGGGACTGGGCAGGGGGCAGGGGGAAGTCCGTGAGCCAGTGGTGCCTGTGCTGAGTGTCAGGGAAGGGAAGTTTCCCAGCATCGATAGAGATCTGCCTTCACCCTGCAAGTATCTCGTGGTAAATTGAGAGCAAAAGATCATAGAAGATAGAGTAAGCTTTTATCCTGCAGTTTTACAAAGGGCCCTGTATTGTCATAGTGCATTGTATCCTGCAAATTATGTAGCTAATCCTGGATAGGGTGTTTTAAGGACTGACAAACCAATAAATGTAAAGCAACTAGAATGATGCCTGGCATACAGTAGGCACTAGAGAGGGCTTTGGTGTTACGATTGTGTAGCATATTTACATATCTAGCATCATGTAGTTAATTTATAGGTGCTAATTATATGTACTGTGTTTGTATAACAATAATTTTATAAAAACAGGTAATTAGTGCATCATTTTCTTGTACATGTTGTCACAAGTCATATTTATTGTGTGTAGATGGAAATAGATCATTTAATAATAAGTAGTAGCCTCCAATTGGTCTTAAATATAGGAAGTCTAGCAAGTATTAATGGATTTCATTTTTGCATTTTTCAGTACAGTAACTACAAATACCTGTAATGTAGAAGTTATATGATGGTGCAAAATATACCCACTTTTGTACTACAATTTGATCTGAAGTCAGCATGTTGTAGATTTTCCTTCATTAACATACTTTATGGGCTCTGATAGCAAACAAAAGACTAACTCAGCAAGACTATTTTTGCTTTGTTGTTTTTCTTATTTTATATCCTCTTGTGATATATGCCATCTATTTTCTGTATCCCATTTTTTGGTATAGGTTTTTAGAAATTCATTACTCTTTCTTATTTACTTGTTTATAAAAACCTATGGGGAACTATAGAAATGAATGCTTTTGTTTAGGTTTTATTTAATAGAATGAGATTAAATCAGATTTTATATTCATAGATAAGTTGTTACCTTAGTAGGTACTTGATGTATGTATTGCAAATGTTGGGAGAGCCTCAGGAAGAAGGCCACTCTTGGCTTTAGCAGTATCATTCATTGTCTTTCTTTAATCTTTAAGTAATGCTCTGAACTTGACCAGCTATAGAAAGAGCAGATTGTGAAATGGTGCCAAGTTGATACCCGCCAGCTGCTTCTCACATACATAATTTTGTATGCTAAAAAATGATATAGCAGGGATCTTCTGTTTATTGGTTGTTGAGTAGAGAAACTGTACTGTTTGGGACAATCATATTTCAGAATACCTCCATTAAAGAAACATAAGCGAAAAAACTCATCAAAGATCAAACTCAGTATGTGATTTTACCTTTTATTTGCACGAGTGAGATTTCATTGTTGTTTTGATCAAAACTCGATACAGGACCAGAAATCTTAGAAAGGTATATTTGACACTTGGTTGAGTCTGACGGAAGCCTTGACCAATTAAAAACTATCTTTGCCCTAACAGGTAGTAGCATTTTCCTGCACCACCCCGCCAGGCTTAATTTAAGCTGGGATGAAAGGAAAGTCATGGCATGGAAAGGTTTTGGTCAAAGAGCACTTAATTCTTAGACACACTATTCAAATAGAGCAATAGTTTATGAGCAGATTTATCTTAGAATTGATCAGGAAGAAACCCAGGCCATCCTATTATGGGACAAATGGGGGTGGCTGAGGAGAGCTTAGGTTACCCCGTAGGCCCTCCTGGCATAGTCAGGATTGGTTTCCCAGTCCTTCAGAGGAGTCCCTCTCTCTGCCAGGTTTCCCAGAGGACCCTCCTTTCTGTGTGGTAGCCACATGCCTTAGCAAGAGGCAGGTTCCTGATGTCGGTTGTAGGTAACAGCCTTATTCCTCCACCATTTACCTCACCCTGATGTAAAGTGTGGGCTTGATGGTAAGGGGAGACTGATGTGTGAGAACAACTGTCCATTAAATAAGAGGGCTGAATTGTTGAGAAGTGCCTCAAAGTTGGGGAAAGAGAGCAGTTCAGCCTCTGAGCCAGGCTGCAAATATATAAAGAATAAGTTAATAAGAATAATTGTAACTTGTCTGGTACTTTCAAGTGTCCATAAAGTGGAGTTATATTATCCATGGACTATATGGGACCAGTGTGTAATCTTCAGAGGTTCTGAAAGTTTCAAGCCTCCTGCAGCATTTTTTGGTTCAGAGGTTAATTCCACATGCAGTTAAAAACCATTACCATGAAGTTGTAAATATGATTAGGGCAGTTTTCACCAGTGCCACAGTGGTGTTTCTTAGTCTTCATTGTTGAGTTATCACCAGCTAGGGAGGAAAAAACACATATAAATCAGAAAAAGGTGAGAAATAATTATATTTTGAGTGGATGTTTATAATCCTTTAGTAATTCTCTACTGTATTTACAGCCCTACCAAAGTCTGTATTTAGTCATAGGACAGACAAACCAAGAAATAATTCATGTCTACCTTACCTCCTTTGAGGCTAAGGCAGAAAAATAAGACTAGTTTAAAATGGTAGTGTACTGGTCATATGAAGACTGCTGTGGTAATTTTGGCTTAAGACATGGACTTTGGAATCCACCTCTAGAGTTTGGGTCTGGATTCTACTGCATATTACTGATTGTCCTTGAACATATAGACAGGCCCTTCAGAATTGGACATGCAGTCAGCTGGCTTATCTGGAAATTGGGGGTAAATAATATTAACTGCTCAGAACTGATCTTTTAAAACCATAGTTTCATAGTGGTGACTGTGGGTATATACCTATTTAGCAAGGTGTGGCCTTTCTGAAATGAGGACTTTTCTTGAAGGAGAATCTGGTTCTGAGTTTCTGAAGGGACAGCTTTGATCTAGGAGATAGAGTATTGGCTTAGTACTATCCTGAGCCTCTCATCACCTCCACAGACACTGCCCTTGGTATTTACACGCGTGCTTGCTTATAGACAGAGGTTTAGACCCTATTTTATTTTTGGGAAATGGTCAGTGTTTCTTCCAGCTGGCTAAAATTGTTGTATACTTCATCTTTAAACCTCTTGGGAAAGGAAAGAGAGGGAGTGTTAGAATGTACTTTTATTGAAATGGTTATTTTTATTATGCACTTTTACTTCATGTGGGAATTGCACATTGCTTTTAATCTCTACAACATTTTTGTTTTCTGTTATTCGGGAAGAGCATTATAGAATCCCCATGGTTAACAATTATGGGACATTTAACAGATGGTGTGTGATTCTAGAGGGCAAAATGTCAGTGTACTGTATTCTAAAGAAATAGTCATTGTTGGATCCAGCCTAATTTTTGTCCCGTGTAACTTATGTGGGAGTTTCCTTTTACTTTCAGCATATAGGGACACTGTGTCAGTCACATTTTCACACAGTAGAAAAAGCTTTGGAATTGAGTTCTGTGATTAGCAAACTAATTAAAAATGTCTTAGGCCTTTCAGTTGTAGGTGATGTAATGAAGGAAACATTAACTTTTGGAAAACATAGAAATTGAAAAAATATATGTATATTTTTTATTATATATTATGTACAATTTTTTTTCTTTTGATTAAATGGAAATGCAGTTTCACTAATAAAATTGAAAGCATTCTTTTATAGGCTGTAGTTAAAGATACTGTATTAGAAGGAAAGAATAACTTTTTTTTTTTTTTTTTTGTCTTTTTAGGGCTGCACCTGCGGCATATGGAGCTTCCCAGTCTAGGTATCAAATTGGAATTCTAGATGCTGGCCTGCGTCACAGCCACAGCAATGGCAGATCCGAGCCACGCCAGCGACCTACACCATAGCTCTCTGCAATGCCGGATCTTTAACCCACTGAGCGAGGCCAGGGATTGAACCCACAACCTCATGGTTACTAGTCGGATTCGTTTTTGCTGAGCCAAGACAGAAACTCCACCTTTTTTTTTTTTAACTCATTGTACTAAACTAATTGTTCAGGAAAAAGGCCACTTGGTAATCACAATTGAGACATTTTGCTTGATTTAAAATGTATTTCCCCTTAGTATAAAGGTTAGCAGTCCATTGTATTTACAAAGAGAGTTACACTACCTCCCTAACTCTATTAAACTTTTTGTATTTGAAAAAAAATTAACCTCACTCATGGAGAAAAAGCAAAGGCTAATGAATAGAATGGAAAGCTTTGTTGCAGTCATGTCAGATTAATTAATTCTGCTAATTTTACATGTAGGTGGAAAAAGTACAGTTTTGAATTTATGAGATTCACATAAATGGGATGAGTTTAAAACTATACGGAAAAAATGTATTTTAAATTTTAACCCAGCTATAATGGAAAAAAAGTCATTAAAAAATAAAAATAAATAAATTTTAAGAAACTAGCAAGTTAAGTAAAACATCATCTTGGTGACTTGCAGACAAGAAAGCCAGGTATCTGGATTGTATGTAGCTATTTCTTTAATAAGTCTAGAACTTCACGTATGTTTACCATCCTTTTAAGTACCATTATAGTCTATTCAATTTAACTGTCATTGCAACAGAAGAAATACTTATTATTATGTCCTTTTTTTTTTTTTGCTTTTTGCTTTTTAGGGCCTCATCCACAGTATATTGAGGTTCCCAGGCTAAGGGTCAAATAGGAGCTACAGCTGCCAGCCAATGCCACAGCCACAGCACTTTCAGATCGGAGCCCTGTCTAAGACCTACACCACAGCTCATAACAACTCCAACGCCAGATCCTTAACCCACTGAGCGAGGCCAGGGATCGAACCCGCAACCTCATGGTTCCTTGTCAGATTCCTTTCTGCTGTGCCATGGTGGGAACTCCTGTCCTTTTTAATAGATGCAGAAACTGAGAGCGTGAAACATACAGTAAGTAGCAAGTGTAACACAGCGAGAGGTGCAGCTCAAATTAGTACCCAGGTCTGTCTGATTCTAACTTGTAGGCCTTCTCACAACACCACAGTAATTGTGTGACCTTGACCAGGGGCTTAATTTATTTAGGGGACAGTTTCTTAATCTGAAAGAGAAGATTTAGACTGCCTTATGACAGAAATCTCATTGCCCCTCAAATTCTGATAACTTAGTTTTCCTTGTTTTGAAAATTGAGACCAGGAAGTATTACCCAGGTTACATATTAATAATGTATTTAATAAACTATTAAATTGATACTTTATACCACACTTCAAAATCAGAATCTATATTCATCCAAAGTTGAATGTTAAAAGGCTATTAAGTAGTACATTAGTGCTGAGAAAATTAGAGAAACAATAATTTGCTACATAATTTATGAAAAATTAACTAGAAAATCACTTGGTTTGTATTTTGTATTATGTTGTAAATTTATTGAGGGGACACTTCAAAATGTGATATAATATAAACATACTAAATTTATTTTACTTTGTGGTAATTTAGATTTGTCATGTTTAAGCTATGTTTGCTAAATATACAGCTAAACAGGAAATGTTGATCATTTGTCATCTTAGTTCTTCATTAAAAATAAAGCATAACAAATGTAAATAAATATTTTAAAGGTCTATCTGTATAAATGAGATTAAAAACTAAATATCTATTATAAGTTCTTTGTCATGTTCTTAATAACTAAATATCTGTTACAAGTTTTTTGTCATGTTCTGATAACTAAAGTCAGTTTATCAAGAAATCGTAAAGTTAACATATTGCCTTCACAAAATAATAGCTCAATTTCTGTGCTTGCTCTTTTCTTCTGTGTTTAACTTTGGTGTTTCAATGAGGAATGAATGCAGTAAAGAAATGAAAGGAAAAAAAAAGGAAAAAAACGAACACCTATCTTTCCTCTTGAAAAATTTCTAGCAATCTTCTTCCAAAAGAATTTGTCATATTTTTTAATGAATGGTTAGACATAAGGAAAAATGATAGCATATGTGTTATTTTAAATGACATAAAGTAAAATTTTAAAGCTAGGTTTGTCTTATTTTTGCTGACAGTGTATTAATGTTATGTCAAAGATAGATACATGTGTATAAAAGAGGAAATTGAAATCATCTAACTTTGCAGTAATGTCTGCATTAAAAAAATTAAACCCCCCAAAATCAATAATTTATTTTTTTCCTGTTAAGTGTTGCTTAAAAATCTCTGACAGATGTCTTCAGGATATTTCAGTTCAGGTTTGAATTACAAAGAGTAGCTGCTAATGAGGGACAGACAATCATGCAATCTGAATTGTAAAATAACATGGGATGGTAGACATAGAAGGAGCCTTTTCATTTATTTAGAACCTCCAGTTTTACTTCTTTGGGAGGGCCAAAAGAGTTTCATGGACTTCCCTATGACAAATAGTGGCTAGACTGAAACTTTAGTCTTCTTCTTCTCTTTTGATTAAAGTATAGTTGATTTACAGTGTTGTGCCAATTTCTTCTGTATAACAAAGTGACACAGTCATACATATCTATGCATTTTTTTTCTCATATTATTAATCTTATAATACATAGTATTGGCTCTTTCAAACCCTTTTCCAATACCATTCAGGAACAATTAGCCATATACTCTCCTAGGATGTTGTTTATATTACTCAACTCTTCTTTCTACATATATATATATGTACATATTATAAGCATATAACAAATAGTATTTATATGTTATTTACATATATATGATATATATGGTATTAACATACAGGGCACATATACGTGTATACATACATGTGTACATATACATACATATATACATGTGTGTGTGTATATATATGTGTATAGTACATAATACATATTTTGTTTATTATACATTATGTATATTATATATTATATATGCATATATATGTCATACATACACATGTATGTATATATATGTGGTATATACATATATAGTTTATTTATTTATTACTATCATTTTATCATAAGCTTCTATAAGGCAAAGAAGAGTTTCTTGTCCTTTTTTGGACAGTGCCCAGTTAAGTGGCATATATGTAGTAGCACTCAATAAATATCGATTAGATTGTTGTTACTGTTTTCTTTCTGTTACTTCAGTTTTGCTCTTTCAGCCTTGCAACAAATGTAACCAATTTCTTATATTAATTTTCTGTTGTTGAAATACCTACTGTGTTGTCTTGGATCCCGACTGTATCCTAACACAAAGTAAATCACAGACTGAGAGAAAATATTAAATATATTGAAGAAAGCATAGTTAAGCAGACTTGCTTATATTATTTGAATCTTTGCTCATGATAATTACAGAAATGATGCTCATACTGTGCATAGTACATAAGGCAGACTGTATGACATGGAAAGGGCTGGAGAGGAAAGTTCTCCAGTGATGACAAAAGGTTGACGTATATTAAGATCATACATCTTTAACAGCGTGTAAGGACTTAACCACATCTCCTTACATCAAAGCTTTAAAAATATTTCATGTCGAATTTTTCACAAGTTGGCCTTTTGATAGGGAGTTTGTAAGTTTGCAGGTAATTTGTGTTTGAATACAAACTGATTTTTGCTCTAGGGGAAGCACATATATTTTGCTTATTGTGTATACATTGTTTTTCTGGTAGGGTTTTCTCTTTCTATTATTTTGTGAGGCAGCTGGAAGACCAAGATACAAGAGAAGGCTGCAAATTTTAAGGCAAGCCAATTGGCTTGGGAAGAATATACTGTTATGTCATTAGCACCACAATTTAACTAAATGATTTTATAAACCAAGACTGACAAGGCCCTTCAGAACGTCATAAATGTATTTGTATGTTTGTTTGCACAGATACACAATTATTGTGTCTACACTAATTTAAATGCAATTGTTTTATACTCAGAGCAATATATGGAGGTAATTATTTTTGTTTACATGACGAAAATAAGACTAAAAGAAATATTTTAACTCTACATAACCTAAATGCTTTGTAATTGATTACTAGTTAGTTAAGATTTGATTGCTTCTGACTGAAAATAGATATCTTGCTTCTTCTTTTCGAAAATCTTTCTAGTGGTCTTGGTGTGCTTTTTACTCTCCTATACAAAAGTGGCCTAAAGTTTTGTTTTCAAGTCATTTTGAATTGCCATACTTCTTATGACTTCACTGGTTTAAGAGGATCAGAATAAAAAGTAGCACCTCACTGACCTCTTTCTCTTTTTAAAATATACCAGTACCCTAGTGTGTGGAGTGCAGTTGATATTTTACTCGGATTGGGCATTTCTTGTGTCAGATGATCAACAATGTGCCCAGCAACACAAACTCATTCAGTCCCTACTCCTTGCACATTTGCTGGAAATGGAGGAAACACCAATAGATACTTCTCGTAAGAAGAGTCTGCTCTATTTGAGAGAGATAGTGGCCAGGTGTAGAATGAGGTGTTTGGGGGAAATTTTTACTGATGAGCAATGACTTGCACCAGGCTTTGAAAACTAAGCTGGGTTTAACTTTATAGAAAAGAGGAGGCAGAGATAGGCAGAGAGGCAACATGAGTGACTAGATTGGGAAAGAGATGAGTATACTACACTTAAAGAGACTGGGCTGTCTGTGGATTAATACATGACAATAGCTCTTCCCCCGTTGTTCCATGAATGCATGGGTCCTTTGATGAAACAAGTATGCAATATGCTAGACTAAGGGAAGGTAAACCGATTTCTGTACCTCAAGACTGAAGAGATTTTACTATATTACTGTACATGGTAAAATTCTAAGCGGGGGGGGGGCTATAGCAAGCAGAATATTTCAAACCTAGTTGGTCACGGGTGCTTTTTAATTTTCCTTGTTACAAGTATAGTTTGGGAATTATTGTAATAGAACAGAGATGGAACCAGTACAGATTTTGGAGAACATATTGAATAGTGTTTTAAGAAGATAAGTCTTCTGGAGATAAACTGGGTAGAGGAGTAAAGGATAGAAGCTCTTGAAATACTTTAGGAGAGAGTTGAAGAAGGCCTGTTCTAGGGTCCAGCAGTGACTTTGGAGGGTAAAGATAAATTCAGAATCTTTTTCAAACAAAGAAACAAACAAAAACCCTGCAGAATGTGGTAGCAAATTGAATAAACTGATGGCAAAATTGTAAGGTATGTAGTGATTGAATGCAATTCTTGTAATTCTTAGTGATAAAAAAAAAAGGGAAAAGTCAGAAACCAGTCCAAGGTGTTCTATTTGAGGGGATTGCAGGTATGATGGCACCACTGCTAAGACTGAGGTAGCAGTGAAGAGGAGTTGGAACTCTATGGGAGAAGATGGTGAGGTAGGCACCAGGGAAGCCGGTGAGGCTGGAGAGTGAGGCTAGGGCAATGTGGAGCTCGGGGTTGTAAATTATCCTGGTCAGTCTGTGAGCCTTTTCTTTTGTGTAAAGAGATTGCGTCTCTTTGGATCTTTTTAAAAGCCTTGATGGATAACCATTAGGAGAAAAATCATTCAAACAAGTATAGAGAAAGGACTCACCAATCTCATTAGTTTTTACTAAATTTCTTTGAAATATATGCAGGCTGACGATTTGTGATAGTCCAGTTTCATAGGTAGAGTCAGTTTCTCTCTCTTTACTCTTTTGTCAGCAGAGTGTATAAAATTATAGCTTGGACAGGATCTTAAATAATTTCCTTTAAAGATGTTTCCCGCAGAGCCCTGTATTTGACCTCTCTAGATATTGTGCAGCCAGGTACCATGATGCAGAATGGGCAGTTCTGACTTTGCGCTAGTTTGACTTAACTAAATTGGATCATGTGTGGTACAACTTCAAGGAACAGCTACTAAAATATATTCAGTTCTTTTAAAATATAGAACATGTGGGAGTTCCTGCTGTGGCATCCAGCATTGTCACAGCTGTGGCGTAGGCTGCAGCTGCAGCTGCATTTCGGATTTGGTACATGGCCCAGGAATTTCCATATGCAGTGGGTGCAACCAAAAAAAAAATGCATATATATATATGTTTTCTTGTGTTTTCCTGCATGACTTTAGCGTGTCCCTGTGTAGGTGAGCTGTTGGCTTCTCTCTTATTTGCCTGGGGACAGTGTACTCTTTACTTGTGCTCATTAGCGCTATGGGGAGGAAATGACTTCTCACTTCCTCTTATTCCATGGACTTGATTAAAGTCAACGTGTTATGTGCTCTCAGTGGCGTACTCATGTCCTGACTCCTTTGTATGCTGTTTCTGGGTTGTTCAACTTGCAAATGGAAGGTTAATTATATAGCCTCCCTGCTTCACTCTTCTCTCACTAAGATTACAAAAATGATTGTGCAACAAAAATAGGAGAGCCTGTAGAAGTGCATAGACTCTAACTTACTTTTGTATGATGGAGAGTAAACTTTGGCGGAGAATAAAGAGATGCATGTTATTGGAAGCTGACCCTGGTGTGACATGTCTCTAAGAGGTATTTTAAAAAATAAATTTGTGTACATGTTTTAAAATAACACATTGGAACTAAAAATCAGATACTTTAAAGGCAGAGTGACTAATGTGTTCTTCTAATGTTTCAGATGTTATCAACATTCAGAAAATGTTGTAATCTTGCCTTTGGCATAAGGAAGCCAACATTACTCAGTAAGAGACTATGATCCAGCCGTTGTGAGATAGAGCATTTTTGATCTTATTCAAAAAGATACCAAAACCTTAGCGTATAAATCAAAGCTGTTGTCTTCAAGTTTACATTTTTTCTTTAAGAGTTAAGAGTTTTGAGCTGGTGTGTTAGCTACTTCTTCATCCAAGACTAGCTGAATGCGAAAGTGAGAGTTGGTAACATTAAATAACCACCCAAAACCTCACAGTCATAAAGGGAAGAACTGAGATTTAATTCAGGATGCCCAGCTCCTGGCCAAGAATTGTTAACCATACACTTATTTCCACAGCTCTGTTCTATAATTCAATGTGCTGTTTCTCAGCCTAGAGCTACATTGGTGATTCAGAATGGATGGTATTTTCTATATCCTTTGGTGTTTGAATAAGAGCATGTGCTATGTCTGTAAGGTTGTGTGTGCATTAGTGTGTGTTCATGTGTGTGTTTGTATGTGTGGTATAAAGGAGTCAAGCAGGCAGTACCTGAAATAGTTGGACAGTAGTGGAAATTGGGTAGTTTTAGGAAAATTGAGCAGAAAGAAAAATCAGAAGATTCTTCTAGTCTGTAGGTTGGGAAGGCTGGGATATAAGAGAAAATGGTTGTTTTAAGTGTTTTCCAAATTTTTGAACCACTCTTGGTTTAGAGCCACTGCAACTTTTCCGCTCACTTCATCCCAGTAATATTCCATTGCATGAGCTGCTTCCACATTAGTGGATAATGTAACACAGATTCAGTGGCAGCAGGAGCTCTTGATCAAGGGATCACAAACAGATGTCTTAATTTAATTCTGATAAGGACACATACAGATAGCCTCGAAGTCATGTGACTCCATGATTTGAGAAATGTGTGGGGAATCCAGATTTGCTTTTTTTTAATTAAAATTATATTTTTCTTACTGAACAATCCCCAGCACATGGAATAAAACTTTGTTTCTGTTCTCTGGCACTTGTGTCTCCCAAATTTGACCCTTTCTATTTCTCTTTAGAACTTTTATATTCAATTAATAGCATATCAGTTTTTAATAGGAGACAAATATTTTTTTAAAATGCATTTTGCAGGCTATCAAGCGTAAGTTTTTATCTTTTTTAGATTTAAAAAATAAAGATTGTCTTTAATTGCTAGTCAATCCCTCTTCAGTAGCTAATATAATACTTAGGGTAGTCAGTAGTAAATAAATTATTAATGAATGAACTAAAAACTATCTGTAAACATTCATGTAATCTAGGTGTTTCTGCTATGATTCTTTAAGAAGTCCATATGCTGAAGCATTTTCACAGTTATAGGAAACTAGTTAAGATATGCCATTATGAGTATGACTGGGGATTGGGGAAGGAAGTATTTTGAAGCAGAGAGAAGAGCGAAACAAGGAGGCCCATATAATTGACATGATGCCATTGAGTCAGCTCCAGAATAGAAAGGAATTTTTACTGTCCAGCACAGTTAACAATGAATCTGAATTGAATTTATCTGAACATACTATTTTGATCATGTGCTGAGTGTAACATTTGTGCAGATGTGCTTACCAATTTGCCATTGAATATGTGTGTTAATAAATTCATTTCAGTTTAGAAGCATGGTTATTAGAGCCAGATTTTTTTAGGTTTGAATTCTTCTACTTACAGACTCCATGATTTTTGATAAATTATTTAGCCTTTGTATTTTGAGTTAGGTTATCTCCTTTATCTGTAAATAAAGTTTTATAAATGAAATAGATTCTAAGAGTAGATGCTACCTATTAGAGCTGTTGTCGAATTAATATTTATCAAGTGTTTAGAACAGGGCTAAGCAAATAGTAAGCACTGGATTAATATTAGTGTATAATTGAGAGAACTAGAACATTCCAGAACATATAACATTATCTGTTGGAATCATTTGGTGATTTGGTCTTGGGTTTTTGTTTTTCATTTTTTTTCATTTTAAGGCTGCTTCTGTGGATCTGAGCTGCATCTATGACCTGTGCCACAGCTTGTGGCAATGCTGAAACCTTAACCCACTGAGCAAGGCCAGGGATTTAACCCAGTCCCTGGACACTGTGTTGGGTTCTTAACCCGCTGAGCCACAGTGGGAACTCCTGGTCTTGTATTTTTAAAATTATTATTATTGTTATTATTATTATTTGGCCTTACCCATGGCATATGGAAGTTCCTGGGCCAGGGATTGAATCTGAGCTGCAACTGTGACCTTTGCCACAGTTGCAGCAACTTGGGATCCCTTAAGCCATTGTGCCAGTTGGGGAATCAGTCCTGTGCCTTCGCAGTGACCTGAGCTGCTGCAGTTGGATTCTTAACCCACTGCACTACAGCGGGAACGCCTTAAAATTATTTTAAAATGTTCATTCTTTAATCCAGCAATTGTTGGTTGAACATTTGCTTTGTGTTGGAAATAGGAGCACTGGTACTGCCTCTGGTGGCAGTGCTACCTTTTATCTGTTTCACGCTCTTACCTTTACAGAGCCCTTACATGTGTTACCTTGTGTGGCTCTCCTTTTATTTATTTATTTATTTATTTATTTATTTATTTATTTTTTTTTTTTTTTTGCCTTTTGTCATTTTAGGGCCGCACCTGCGGCATGTGGAGGTTCCCAGACTAGGGGTCTTATCGGAGCTGTAGCCACTGGCCTACGCCACGGCCACAGCAACGCAGGATCCGAGCCGCGTCTGCGACCTACACCACAGCTCACGGCAACGCCGGATCGTTAACCCACTGAGCAAGGCCAGGGACCGAACCCGCAACCTCATGGTTCCTAGTCGGATTCGTTAACCACTGCGCCATGACGGGAACTCCCGTGTGGCTCTCCTTTTAAAACTATGAAGTTGCTAAGAAAAGTTACATCGCGAGTCTCGGGATGAAGAAACTTTTCCTAGGGGTTCAAAGATTGCCTCATTACAGGAAGTAAAGGTCATTTCTTGCCTCTTTGTGGCACCATTTCATAGTAGGAAGAGCCTTGCTTACATAATTCCTATGAAGTTTACTATTGCCTCTGCAGGTTTATATGTGGATCACGCAGCTCCAGGTCAAGCATATTGGTTTGTATCCTTCTAAGCCTGGGCCATGGTAATTCTATCCTGGGCCTTTTTTTTTTTTTTAATTTTTAGAAAAGTTTTTCTGAGTATTACCAACATTACATTTAAAAAAATAAATTGAAAATATTTGATTTGGTCACTAAACATTTTAATATTCCTGATGTTTCCTTTTTCCTTTTCCTTTTGTGCTTTTTCCTTTTGTCCTGGCTTCCTTTTTACTGTTCTACCTTTTTGCATATCTGACTCCTCAGCATTCCAGATGTAAATTCAAGGACCAACCTGCTTATTTTTCCTTCAACATAGACAGAAATCTGAATAAGGAGGGGAAAAGAAGTAAAGCTGCTCATCGGACATATAATGGGCTTCTCTAATAGACCTGATTGAATTGATTACTCTAGCAGTTTACCCGGTGGAATATAAAACGTAAGGCACTCATCATTTAGTTATAAATTTATTCATTGCAGAGAGCCACATCCCATTAATTTTATGTAATTTGGTAATTCCCAGTAGCTGCTGCTGTAGTACGTGCTCCCCCTTGGTTTTGTTTAGTGACGTTCTCTGGAGAGAGAACTCTATTGTGTACGTAAACTTTAAAGGGCCAAAAGATTTTCAGAGCATTCACAGGTTTAACTGTTGCTTTGATCCTGCTTACATTCTCACTCTTAATACTTTCCTCTATAGTTTCTAAACTCAAGGTTGTGTAGAACTGTAGAGTAAAATGATTGTACAAATCAATTGTTCTTGTGTTCCAGTACGCAAAAAAGCAATTGCTCCTTTTATCCTAAATCTCTTTAATCAAACTATTCTAAATTCCATTCACTTAAGATCTAGCTGATGTCAGGGTACAGTAAAGTGTGTTTGAGCCCATCAACACGCACCACCACAGGGAATCACATTTTAACTATCACTGTGCCTGAAGAATGAGATTTTGGCCTGGCTTGTTGTAACTGATTACCTAAAGGAGTGATACTTTTTGACAAGATAGTTTTAGCCAGTGTTGGACTATCAGCTTTTTGTATTGAATGCCTGTTCTGTGTTCAAGGCCAGTAGCAGGCTTAATATGTCTTTGTATTTTATCTTAATGGTGTATTAATATGTGATATAAAAGTAGATGGTATTTTTCTTAATATATGATCTTACTGTATGAGGAAGAATTAGGAAAGCAGAGATAAATCATTAAATGATCATCAGTTTTCACATTTTTGCTATCTACTCATGAGTTTGTATTTACCTGTGGCTCTCATGTCTACTGTCTATTTACTTTTCTCCATTGCTGCTTCTTGTTCCCAAACTGTGGTAATTAAATATCTTAACTCTCATGAGATCTTCTCCTATATCAGGATAGAATTATTTTCTTCTGGAGTTACTTTTCTTCTGTTTGTAAAGACAGAATTTTTAATTTTTTTTTATTCTTGGTATGTGATAGTGTGCTTTAGCGCTTTAAGGAATATTAAACAAAATGTTTAAATTTGGTTGGAAAGTAGAATTCAACTAAGAAAGTAGACTTCTTAAAACGACTTATTTATTTGCTTCTGAGAAGAGTTGTTTGTGTTTATAAATAATAAGATGCAAGGGAGGACCAAACAATCTAATTTACGTATGTAACCTCTCTCACTTAGCAGAAATAAACTTTTGTTTAAAGTTCTGCTTCTGGCATTAAGTCACTCCTCTCAATCTGTTTCCTGACCTTCAGTAAACTTTCTTTGAATAACAGTATTTGTAGATAGAGGAAGTTAATTTAGTTGTTGGCGATAGATGTGTATGTTTCAGTTACACGAGGGAGTACTGGCAAATCGGCAGATGGTTAGGTTAGAGTTTTGATCCTAAAAATAATTATGAGTCATCAAAGTGCCAGTAAAGTAATAATTGTGGAAGACATTCAAAACATCTTAGGTCAGAGAGAGAATTATGTCTCAGAAGGCTAGGTGAGGGATAGTTGATAGGATATATTTGAGAACATAATTCCAGTTTCTGGTGAGCAGAGTAGATTCTCTCTTTACATCCATTAAAATTGAAGGGCTTCCCACCAAAACAGTCAAGATTCTAGCTTGTGGTATGAGATAACTATTGATTTTTGAAGTAGAAAAACTATGATTTTTGAATTCTCTTCAAGCTATGCACTCTAAAGTCTGCAAATAGCTCCAAGAGAGGTAAGTATTTTATATGGAGGAAAATTAGCTTGAATGTATTTCTCACACTTCCATTTTTAGTATTTTCCTTCATTTTTTGATAGTTAAAACTTTGTTATATATCGAATTTTTTAATAATTTTATATAAAACTATAATTACACTAAAGAGATTGTAAGCTTCTCTCTCTCTCTCTCTCTCTCTCTCTTTTGTTTTTCCGCATCTGAGGCATATGGAATTTCCTAGGCCAGGGACTGAATCTGAGCTGCAGCTGTGATGGCAGCGCTGGATCCTTTAACCCACTGCACCCAGCCAGGGTTAGAACCTGCACCTCTGCAGTGATCCAAGCCACTGCAGTGGGATTCTTAACCCACTTGCCACAGTGGGAGCTCCTTTAAGCTGCTCTTAACTTAAAAATGAAATTTTAACTTTTCTTAACAAAACTGAATTCTTTATTTCGTGAATTATTTTTGCCTGTAAGTAAATATTAGGTCTATTCTTAAGAAAAAAGTAGTTCAATGTGCATGGTTAAAAGATATGAACTAGGCCACAACATCTATTTTAACCATACCTTATATTCTCTATAAAAATAAGAGTAATTTTCTTGAGATATCTGTCGAACTAATGTCATCCACCTTTTAAATGGTTTGTGGTCTCAGAGTGAAGGACAATGTAGTAAGTCAGTTTTGGTAGTAATTATTTTTGCTTGACAGCTTAACAGGAAATAAACAGTGCAATGAAATGATGACTTGGCTTTTAAAGCTTATTCACACGTCTTTATTAACAAATTAACTATTGGCTTATGCTTTAAGAATGTGTTTTTTGTTTTGAAAGAAGGTATGAATGGATCTAGTGGCAAAAAAATTGATTTATTCTACAATATTTGTTGGCTGTTGTCTTGGGGCAATTTGCTAGGAAACAGAGTGTGAGATTTGTGAATGTAAGGTTTACTGGCAAGTACCATCAAGGTCTACACCTGTGGGCGACCAAAGGGGGTGAGGGTTGGAAAAACGGAGAAACTGGACCATGGTGCAGTTTCCTTGGAAATGTGAGCCCATCGTATGGTGAACTCTGGAGCTAGATGGCTCTTCATAGTTGTCCCAGGCAGAAGCGAGGGCACTGGCCTTTGCACTACTCCATTGACCAGAGAAGTGGTGCAGCCTCGAGTGGTGCAGTTGTGAATAGTCAACAACCAATGCTCCTGGAAGCTGGGGGAGGAGAGCCTTGATTCTACAAGGGGGTCCTAAATGGGGGATATGGGCAGCAGTCAACAGCATCTATTACAGTTGCCCAGCAAGAATCCGACTTTCATCTCAGCCAACAAACAAACAAACAAAAAAACAAACAAACACACGGTATTATGAAGGCTTCTATTAAGAAGTTGAAAATCTGTTATGAAGCTATGTATAAAAAATAATGTGTTTAGTATATATTGATAGTAGTCAAGCTCATTACTGGTTTGCTTTCTCTAGTGTAAATTGATCTTGTGTTTTACTTTTCATGCTATTTTTGGGTGTACATTGTTTAACCATTCAATAACTGAATCTCCATGTAACACCCAGACCCTTCACTACCTGGAATGCTGATAAATCTAATTCAGATGAGTCATCTGATGCAATGCTAATGTGATATTTCTCCACTCATGGGAAAGTGTTACTATATGCACATTTAGATTTGACTAATTGGGAAGTCACAGTGGCAGTTGTGATATATTCTGCTGGACTTGAAGTTTCCAGGACAACTTGTATTTTCAAACTAATAGAAAAAGGGTAGCCAATGAAGGAAGACTTCTGAGGCCAGTTTTTGTGTTTTGTTTTGTTTTTGGCTGCACCTAGCACGTGGAAGTTCCTAGGCCAGGGGTGGAGCCTACTCTGCAGTTGTGGCAATGCTGGATCCTTAACCTGCCATGCCACATGGGAGCTTCCTCTGAGGTTGCTTTTTAATAATAATCATAACTAAAATAATGATCTTGCTACCAACCAAGTGCTTTATATGGATTATTTTATTTCTTATTAGTCTACTGTTCTCGGAGGTTTACACAGATTATGTGATATAATCTTCATAACATCTCTAGGAAATAAGTTCTTTTCTTATCCCAGCTTTATAGATGAGAACACTAAAACTAGAGTCTTTACAAAACTAGTGCGCAGAAGAGCCAAGAGTTTAAAAATCGGTGCTCTGAGTCCAAAGATTTTCTTAGGGACATATTGATCATGTTTATTTGCAACAATATGTTGTTAGTAGAAAAATTAGGAATGATTGAAAAAAAGAACTGTTCAGCAGTTCAGAGGAAAAGAAACAACTTTAAAAAGTGCTCTCTTCTCACAGATAATAGAAAGCAAGCTAGTGGTTGCCAGGGGGGAGAGGAAAGGGAAGAAGGGGCAAGAAAGAGGTATGGAATAAGAGGTGCAAACTACAGTGCATAAAACATGTAAATGATAAAGATCTGTTGTGTGACACAGGGAGACGTGGCCGTTATTTTCTCATATCTTTTAATGCAGTATAATCTATAAAAATAATTATGTTATATACCAACTAATATCGTAAAGCAATTGTACTTCAGTTTTTTTAAAAAAAAGTGCTTCCTTGCCTTATACAGAGTGAAACTTAATAAATGTATCAAGGCAAGGGTCTGGCCACCATCAGTTTCCTTACTTGCTCCCCATTCTTATTCTCCACGTGCTGAATAGAGACATCTTCTGTTGGATCTTAGTAGTCCCTTACCTAAAACCTTTACTGGCTTCCTATTACATTTGAATATACATTCTTTGTTGTTTGCTTTTTCAGCCACAGATGGTGTCCCCACCCCAACCCCCTTCAACTTTGCTCAAGTCAACAAGGTTTCTTTCAGTTCTTCTAAATGCTAAGTTCTTTCCCACCTCAGGCTTTGCTCTTGTTGTTTTCAGTGTCTAGAATGTGCTTCCTTCTGCTTTTCATAGGGCTAAGTTTTTCTCAGTGACTGAAATGCCACTTCCCCCGCAGTTGCCCGCCCTGACCATACTATTTGAAGTTGATTTCTCCTTTTACTTTTTGTACCCCGTTTCATTCATTGTTCTTGCCATCATTTGTGATTCTTTTATTTGTTTTTTGATTTTTTTGTTGTTGTTGTTCTAGATACTCTATGGTATTATAGACACTGTGAGTCGAGGGCTGGTGTCTGTCCTGTTCCCTTGTTCCCGTTTCTTCAGTGTCTGGCCCAGTGCCTGGCAGAGTCCATGTTCATTCTGTGTTGTTTGAATGAATCATCAGCTCTGGTCATATAGTAGTCTTTATAGTCAAGCCATGGTGAATTGACTTTTAAAAAATTTATTATTGAAGTATAGTTGGTTTATAATGTGTTGGTTTCGGGTATACAGCAAAGTGATTCAGTTGTGTGTGTGTGTGTGTGTGTGTGTGTACACACACACTCTTTTTTACATTCTTCCATTATTGTTATTACAAGATATTGAGTATAACTTTCTGTGCTATACAGTAGGCTCTTGTTGATTTATTTTAATCTCACACTCCTAATTTATCCCCCCACATCTTTGGTAACCATAAATTTGTTTTCTATGTCTGTGAGTCTGTTTCTGTTTTGTAGATAAGTTCATTTGTGTTATTTTTTTAGATTCCACTTATACATCATATTTGTCTTTGGCTTTTTTCACTGTCCTTCTTTTATGTCCTTTCAAGGCAGAACACAGATTTAAATTTAAATACAGAAAAATTGTCAGTTTTGTTGGGAAGTCATGTGGGCTCTAAACAGTGCAAAGGGTGTATTGATGTTAAAAGAGTTAGTGTTCATTTTAGTTAAAAGTTTACATGTTACCTTCTACATCAGTGGGGGAAGCACCTTTCTACACATAAGGTAAAACAATTTTAGACAAGTTGGCTGTCAAAAACAATTCTACCGTGTTGTTTTGGGACAAATATTAGTTGTATGAGAAACTGCTACCCCCTAAAATCCAGTTATTTCAACTATTGTTAAATAAAGTACTGAAGTGTTTGCTATTTATGATTGTTTCACAGCAAGATTTCAAAGGCCATAATATACCGTATTAATTAATCATGTTTACTGAGCATCTGCTGTGTGCTCAGGCACCTTTATGGGTCAGGCTTTAGGGATTTGGCAGAGAAATAAAAACAAACTCTTGTCTTTATGAAGCTTATAGTCTAGTGAGCAGAGAATATTTTAATTAGCAGTCATTTTCCATTGCACATATTTTATAGCCCTGATACAGATGTATGTATTTTATAGTGTATAGTGTGTATGTGTATGATTCTGATATTATTTATGCAAATATAGTTTGGTAATGCTTTGAAAAGTCTGAAGTGACTTAGACTGAAGCTGAGTGGTAGGAAGAATGGTAAACCTCATTACTATTCTTTGAACCCCAAATGAGATGCCTTAAAACACCATTTTCATATAAATTTTCTTTTAAGGCAATTCAGCCCTCCACACCAAATGAGTTAGACAGACTCAGCTTGTTGTTGAAGGGTTTAGTTTCTTAAATCGTAGACGTTATAGATAATTGGCAGTTTAAATTCAGGTATATACTTTTACAAGTTTTATTATTTTGATAATATTTCACACGGTCTCTTTCATGCATTAATAATTATATATTAAAAAGCCAACTATTCTATGATTCATTCTCTAGTAATGTATGTATGACTGAAAAGTTTGTTATAAAGAAAACCTGTCTGCAGTAATTGTTTGCAAATAACTCCATTGAAGGCTTCACATTTCTTTTAAGCAGATTCTTTGCTTCTTTAATAATTTCAAAATCATAGACTAGGTGAATTCATGGTTAGAAAACAGACCAGGGGAGAATTTGGTTTTCAGGCAAAAAGCAATGAATGAAAGGTAATCATGCCATGCTAATATTTATCTTTGTACATTTTTCACTTGAACATGTAAATTTTTCACTGCTTTAACTGCCTTAACTCATATTAAAATGGACAGACTTTCTATTAGTTTTAATAACTTAGTACCACTAAATTTAGTAGCACTTTGTGATACAAAAAATAAAAGCTGATTCACGGGGGCTTGACTTAACCTAAAGATTTAAAAAAAACCTGAAAATTTCTAGGTTAGGACTTCATAAAATTTTCATTTGAGTTAAATACCTAATCATTTAGTTCATTTATTTATTTTTTCTTGACTTTTAAGCTCATATGTAAAGGCCAGTTAACTTAATATTAGGGAGTAAAAAGTAAACATTGTGGACTAAGTTCCCTAATTTACAGGTGGATTTTCAGAAGCTTTTTTCAGGATTTATGTATTTACATTTTCCTTAAAATATATAAACAAAGCATTATTCTAAATTGTTACAGAAAATCAAATTGATAAAAGCATACCTTTTCTCTCTAAAATATTTATGATTTACTTTTAGTTTACTGCTGTGTAAAGAGAAACTGAAGTTCCAGTTTACTGGGTCAAGTTGGGAAACTTTCCTGGTTTTAGCACTTTTAGAAAGACCTGCATTAAGGAACCGTCCTCCTCACTTCCAGGCAAACCAAGAGGGTTGCTACTCTAACGTCAAGTTTAAAATTCTTCCTGCCTGTGTACGGTTCCATTCATGTTTCTGGATAGCCGTTTTTTATGTTTGTATACTTTGAAATTTTACTATAAGTTTTCATAGATTCATTTATATTTTAGGTATAGTGTCTTCCAGTTTACTTGTTAAGCAAGGCGGCCTTTCTTTTGAAAGTAGGCATAGATTCAAACAAACAAACAAATAAACCCTTAAAAACCTAGACCTTATTTTTGAGGTTCACATTCTGTTTAGATATTTGTGTTGAGAGAGGGTAATATAATGTGTGGAAATGATAGATAAATGAATAAATAAGAAGTAAATTGAGAGATAATCAGGCAATAATGAATTTAAAAATATCATTATGATGTTCATGTCGATGACATTGCCTGGAAATGAGGTATCAGTTTACACTGAAATCTTTTAAATGAATATGAAGAGAACCTCCTGATTTTATTTATTAGGTTTAATTACTCACACAGTATTTTAATACACATTAGTAAATGTGTATAGTGTTCTTCATGTGTTGCTGAAGATTTCTTTTCTGCTGTGGGAATACCAAAATATATACCATTAAAAGTAACATTGTAAATCAACTGTACTTCAATTAAAGTAAATAGAATAACATCAGTTTTAAAAATTGACATTTTCAGAATAAATGAACAAAATAATAATATTTTTTATGTAAAGTCATGAAACTAATTTCTACTCAATAGTGTTAGAAAGGAGGTTTTATATAGAAATTGGAAAGCAGTGGGTATTCCTTTTTCTGTAATCTGTAATGGGACCAGCAAACAGTTGAAAGGGAAGCATGTAAAATTTAGCTTGTAAGTGTTTGGTTTACATGTGGTCACTCATAAGCTATTGAGACCAAAATTGACTCATGTGTGAAGAAATTAGAGATGATCAGAGGGTTTAAAGTCTCCCAACAAGAGATTAAGCGTTTTGCTACTTTATGCTCTTAGTTATTTTATTTTGCTCTTAGTATGGTCATTTTGAGGGAAATAGCTATAATTTTCAAAAGAAAAAACTGCCAACCGTACTCAGTTGCCCTCCCCCCCCCAATTTTATCTTAAAGCCTGGCAGGCTAGATTAAAAAAAAAAAAATGTGTGCCATTGGTCCCAGGAGGAACCAAATGGCTCAGTCAGCACAATTCATCATTACTCCTGGAAAAAATAACTCAGCATGCCTGCTCTGCTTCTGAGTCAGTGGCATCATATTCATATACTGACAGCAGTTTTTTCTTTTTAGGAATTACCCTGTCTATCTGGGCCAAAGCACATGAGAGTAAGATTAAATTAGGTATCAGAGTTCTAAAGAGCAAAGGCTGATATGTTTATTTTAAATTAGTGATTCACTCAAAAAATGTTGAATAAGGTGCTAAGGTGATGGCAGAGGTCAATCAGATATGGGTCTTAACCTCAGGGAGCTTTTGAACTTATAGAACATATGAAATATAATGAAATAATATTTTTTAGCATCGAATGCTGGTTACAGATAACATGAAATGGTAGTCTAGAAGGCAGTTGGGGGGCTTCTTTTATTTATTCAACAGTATGATTACTGCTGTGTTCTAGTAGGCATTTTCAACAAGGAGATTTATTTGTGGCTCTGACTGATCCAAAAATCCATCAAAAATTTATTAATCATTTAGAATAAATGAGATATTTAAGAGAATAAAAGATGATTAACACAGAATTAAAGTTTTTTAAGTAAGTCAAATATAATAAGTGTTTATAGTGCAGTATGATTTTATGGGAGTTGGTTTATTTTTTGTGGTTGAAAAAATTTTAATGGAGAAAAGTATATACAAACACACACAGACATACACGTATACATATACATGTATATACATGAAATCAAGACCGGTTTTCAAAACAGGTTTCAATATAGCCCCCCCCCCCCGCCTTTGAATACTATTGACCATGTTTCTTTTTCCCATTCCTTGGACTTTTTTCCCCCCATCCTTTCCTTTCTCTGTTATCTTCTTGCTTTCCTTTTTGTCCTATTTGCCTGAAAAAACAAGTACTGTCACTCTGGAAGCACCGTCTACCTCCCTTTTAAGTTCCCTCCTTTTCTACCTCTCCCTTTTCCTGTTGCCCTTTTTACCCCTGCTTTGTGGATAACACTGGGAATAAAATATAATACTGAAGGGAGCAATTAACTCAACCTTTGGCCCAGGGATTAAAGTAGAGACTGACTAGCTTGTGACTAACTCCTAAGGGCTCAATTTATATTAATGCTGCCTTTAGATTTGCTTTCTTCACCTGATAGCACACCACCAGACTCCCTAGTTGTTTATTCAAGTCAAGGTTTACTTTTGCAAAGAATGAGTAGATCCAAATAGGAAACAAGTAAGGTTCTTGAAAAATGCCAGTTAGAAGAGGCTATCACAAAAGCGCATAGTTTTACTAGAATGCTTGTCTGTATATATGAGGATACTTGGTAATTGAATTCTGAAGAACAATCAGTTTGTTTTGCACTGAGGAATCTGGAGCAGCAAGATGCTCGAACAGATAGCTGGCTTCCTAGAACTAGCCTTGAAATTCAAGCTGTCTTTTCTTTGGGCCTAGATATTGACAGTTCCATTCAAAGCTGCAAGACATTGACTCTCAAATGTATTCTTTCTGATCATGTGTCAATAATGTATGTATAATACTGAATACATATCTCAATTCTGAAAATTATATTCCCCTTTTAGCATTTCAAGAAATTGCTTTTCTGTTATTTATTTCTCAGGTTTTCTTGAATTATTTTTCAGGTGATCCTTAAAAAATAATTTCTTTTATACCACTCTGCAGCACATATTTGGATTAGACTCAGTGTATTATTCTATTTTATACTTCAGCCATTTACAAGCCGATATAATATTATTGTAGAAATGGCTTATTATTTCAGTGCTGTTAAGTGGAGTAGTAGGAGTTTACATACAGGAGGTTTGATCAAAAATGAATTCCCCAAAAAGTCACTTATGCTTTATTTGGAAAAAATCACAACCAATATCTAATGGGACAGCACCAACTGGACTTTTGGGAGAATTTACCTTTGTATCATTTATGTCTATTTCCAGATCTTTTCTGATGAAATGATAGTTTATTTGCCATTGCTATTGTTCCCTGGGAATTGATAAAAGAGACTGTTGTATCTTGGATAGATTTCATCTCTGTTAGGGTTTGCCTGTCCTGATTCTAAAGTTTAAATCTTTAATAGTTGGCCTTTTGTGAATTTCTGAAAAGTGCTTCTAATTTACAAAAGTGCCTTTTGAAAAAAAGAGATTCTTGGCATGAAGGATTTTTCTTTTATAGTGAGACTTTGTTTTGATTTCTTGTGAACCAAATGAAGGAGTCCTAAATTAAAACAATTTAAAAAGATAAAAATGTGAAACTCTTTATTATGTAGTGTCTTTAATCAAGGCTCTTTTTTTTTTTAGGGCCACACCCACGGCATATGGAGGTTGCCAGGTTGAATCCCAGCTACAGCTGCTGGCCTACACCACAGCCACAGCAACACAGATCCGAGCTGCATCTGCGACCTACACCACAGCTCATGGCAACGCCAGATCGTTAACCCACTGAGCAAGGCCAGGAATCGAACCCACAACCTCATGGTTCCTAGTAGGATTCGTCCACGACGGGAACTCTTTTTAATCAAGGCTCTTTAATGTTACTTAAGTTTTTTAAGTTTCTACATTTGAGATTGAAATGCTTTTTATTTAAATTAAATTCTATTACTTTGTAAAGATTTCTGCAGACATTGTGAATGCTGTCCTTTCATAATTTTGAATTGTGATTTAATTCCCATAAGACTTTCAACATTTAGCATTTCAATAATTTTCATTCAGAAATTGAGATTTTTATAGTTCTGTAGCAGTCTCTGGAGGTACACCCTGAAAAAGTAGTCACATGGTGATTTCAAAGAGAATTTCCTATTTAGGTGACCAGAGAGTGCATATCATGAAAAAGAAACTATATTCTGCATCTCTTGAAACACAGGTATTTTAGGTATTTGTTCTTTGTTCTATTTATATGTCTGTTTCAGATAGCCAGTATTATAGTTCAGTGTCTGTATATGCTACAGCGTCTAGTTGCCATCTATCACCTTACAGATGACACCCTTCCTGCATTTTGCCCACCCTCTGACCTGCCAACCCTCTTCCCCTCTGATGACCACTAATCTATTCTCTGTATCTACGAGTTTTTTTAAATTTTATTTGTTCTTTTTTTTAAAGATTTTACATGAATGAAATCATAAGGTAATATTTGCCTTTCTCTCTCTGACTTATTTCACATGGCAAAATATTATCAAGGCCACTCATGTTGCTACAAGCAGCAGTATTTCATTCTTTTTAATGGCTGAGTAATATCCCATCGTATATATACTACATCTTCTTTATGCATTTATCTGTCCATGGACATTTAGATTGTTTCCGTATCTTAACTATTGTAAATAATGCTGCAGTGAACATAGAGGTGCATATATCTTTTTGATTTAATGTTTTTATGTTCTTTGTATATATATTTGTGTATATATATGTATGTATGTGTGTATATATATATATATATGTATATATATGTGTGTGTGTGTGTGTGTGTGTATATATATATATATATACACAGAAGTGAAATAGCTGGGAAATATGATAGCTCTACTCTTAATTTTTTGAGTAATCTCCGTATTGTTTTCCATAGTTGCCGTACCAATTTATAGTGCTGCCAACAGCTACCTTTCTCTACATCCTCTCCAATATTTGTTATTTCTTGTCGTTTTGATAATAGCCATTCTAATGTGTGAGGTGATATCTCATTGTGATTCTGATTGCATTCCCCTGATAATTAATGATGTTGCACATCTTTTCATGTATCTGTTGGCCATCTGTATGCCTTTAGAAAAATATCTGCTGTGCCCTAAGACCATTTTTAATCAGGTTGGCTTTTGTTGCGTTGTATGAGTTCTTTTATATTTTGAATATGAATCCTTCATTGAATATATGATTTGCAAATATCTTCTTGTGTTCAGTATGTTGCCTTTTCATTTTGATGATGGTTTCCTTCACCATGAAATAGCTTTTTAGTCTGATTTAGTCCCACTCTTTTATTTATGCTTTTGTTTCGCTTGCCTTTGCAGTCAGATCCAGAAAAACATTGCTTAGTCCAGTGTTAGTGAGGTTACTACCACCTATGTTTTCTTCTAGGGATTTTATGGTTTTAGATCTTACATTCATCTTCCACCCATTTTGAGTCAATTTTTATGTATGGTATAAGATAGTGGTCTAGTCTCATTTGTTTGCGAGTGGCTGTCCAGTTTTCCCAGTGCTGTTTGTTTATTTAAGAGACTGTGCTTTCTCCATGGTATGTCCTTTGCTCCTTTTCTGTAGGTTAAATTGTCCTTATACGTATGGACATTGATCTGTGTCTTTGTGTCTTTCAGTGTAAAAGTCTTTCACCTCCTTGGTTAAATTTA